>CAUYQU010003169.1:0-41834 GCA_963574635.1 Cheracebus regulus
AGGAATGGGCTGTTTGGGGATTCAGCAAGCTCTCAGGGCCTCCCTGCCGTCTCCTCTACTCTGTTTCACTCAGCCTGGCTCTCTAACTTGACTCAGCTCCAGGTAGTCAGGAACTTCTCCCACAAACAGACTTTCGGCTTCTCCAGTGAGGGTGCATGTTCTCCCTTTCCCACTTCTGCAGTTGAGGCACTCAGTCTTCGGAGTGCCTTCCAGGTCCTGCAGGAGTAGTCTGATTTCTTCAGAGGGTCTGTCCTGCTGCCTTTACAGACATTCTCAAGATGATGGTGGTGATTTGTTCCGATAATCTCTCCTGAAAAAAAAATCAGAGAAGAGAGAAAAAATGGTTGATTCTCAGATAAGTGTGCCCCAGATCAAATCTGTGTCCACATTTTCTTCTAACATGTAATGTGTTTAAAATTGCAATCATTTATAGTTTAACTTCTGATGCTTTTGCCTGATTATTTCAATTACCTTTTTCCTTTTATTCTCATGACAGTGAAAGGACTTCTTCTTCTTCTTCTTTTTTTTTTTTAACCTCTTGTTGCCCAGGCTGGAGTGCAGTGGCACAATCTCAGCTTACCACAACCTCTGCCTCCCAGGTTCAAGTGATTCTTCTGCTGCAGCCTCCTGAGTAGCTGGGATTACAGGCATGTGCCACCATGCCCGCCTAATTTTGTATTTTTAGCAGAAGTGGGATTTCCTCTGTGTTGATCAGGCTGGTCCAAACTCCTGACCTTAAGTGATTTGCCTGTCTCAGCCTCCCAAAGTGCTGAGATTACAAGCACGAGCCACCATGCCCAGCTGGGATCTCTTTAAAATAATTCTCCCCTATATATCGGAGACTTATCTTTATTATCTCCATGCAAGCTTCTTCCATATCACAAATAATACTCCCCTTGAATTCATACCCTGAAATATTCAAAGTATTTCCTTTGTTTACAGATCAACCTGGGTAGGTGGGGATATAAAACATTCTTGTTGGAGGTGGTGTTGGGTCCTCAGATACCAGTGAAGGAGAAAGGTGCACCGTTTAGATTCCATCTGAATGCCCCATCAGCTCTATAGAGAATGTAATTTTTTAATGCACACTTAAAAACAGTGGAATTAATAGCTGGGAATAATTTAGAATGATATGTAAAGGAATTCAAAGAAATGTGCCTTCTAGAATTCTAATGAGAGCATATTTAAATACACTATTAGAAATTACAAAACATGGGCAATATGTATGGCTTGAAATTTACATAAAACATTGTTTATGATTAGTTTCACATTATGATTTACATTTTTTGGCCAGTAATCTCACAGAAGTCATGTGCATACTTCTATATGTATCAGCACCTGATAGCAATCTGTTCCATTAATTTTATTTACTTGGTTAACATGTTTTCTGAAGGATTTCTTCCCTGTAAAGTTTTTTTTATCACATTTAATCTGAAAGCTCCTTTGACCCACCAAGTGTCAGCTACCAGCCCAAGCTGAGATCTGATGGGAGTGTGTGGCCGAGTGGTGGGTTGCTGGAAAAACACATGAGGAATTGTGGGCAGTTTTGCATGGCTTTATTCTCTCTCTGGGTACGAGCCTGGGAATTAGCTCTGTGTGCAGGGTCAGCAGCTTTACTCTCCTCATTTTGTTCACCTGCCTGTGTATTCCTTACACACAATAGTGACTCAGAGCCAAGTATGAGCTTACACAACCAGGTTACATAATGAGCAGAATTGTGGGCCTGCACTCCGAGCTCACCAAGTCATGTGGAACCAGATGTTTACCTCAGCCTATTCTTGACCACAGCACATCCATTTTTCTTACATCCCTTTTCTTAATAGTTTCTGTTTGTTTATACCTTGCTTTGGAAAATGGAAGCTGTCATCTTTGTTTACTGGTCACATACACTGGGATAAAACCCAGGTTCTATTACTCACTAGATGTTTTACAAAGTATTTTCCTTAAGCTAGAATCATTGACTTCGTTGGTGGGTTTGTTAGCAGTGCAGTAACTCAGGTCTCACCCCAGATCTCTTGAATGAGAATATGTATTTTAACAAAATCTCCAGTCTATTGATGGATGCATTAAAATGTGAGAGGTACCTTCTAACTTACTGTGACTTCTCCATGTGAGAACTGTACTCAACTTACTCTGTATAATGTAAATAGGGCACTCAAAACTATACACTTGTGTTTATGCCTAAATTTTATGCTGTATCAGAAAACTATAGTACCTACTCTGGCTTTGTGGATCTTACTTCATCCTCTTTCCTCATAATGTAGGAATACATTAGATAATCTTTCTCTATTACACAGTATTTTATTGGATAATTCCAATCACCCATGTAAAACATAGTCAGCTCTCTTAACTCTCAAACACCTAGAGTAAAATTAACAATTCTGCCCATGGCCACTTGTGGGTGCTTGGGTTTTTTTAGGCAGTGTTATCATTCAAGGCTGTGGCCACAGAATTCTCTCAGGAGGAGTGGGAATGTCTGAATCCTGCTCAGTGAAATTTGTACCTGCTCTCACTGAGAATAAAGTTTCCCCAGATTTCCTAATATACTCTAAGGCTTCTATTTTCTCCCTTTGTCGAATGATTTTGAGAGTTTTTGCTATGCATAAATTATTTTTAGAACAATATTTTTAAGGAAGACTTGAAGGTTTATTTGAATAGAAAAGAAAATCTTCAAGATGTTTTATCTTAACAGGAACCTTCCCTTTCTTGAACTAATCTGTATCCTTCACTCTAGATTAATAATAATTCTAGAAATTCAATGGCATTAAATATTGTTGCCCAAATATTAAAATCCAATATCCAGCACCAATTTTAAATTCAATAGTATTGAATAATAGAGCTAAGGGCCCAGAAATGTGGAATATGTTCTAAATATTCTAAAGCTTCTGTCAGAAAACAGCATTTTGGAATGAAATTTCTAGAATCTTCCCTAATATACTCTCCTCTCTACTGAACATATTACTAGGTTGCTAACTGGAGAATCCCAGCAAGTCATGTTACTTTTCTCTAACAAAACAGGCCTTGCTGTCTCTACCCCGATCTGACCTGCTTTGAGCAAATAAAAGAGCCCTGGAATGTGAAGAGACGTGAGACAGTAGTCAGACACTCAGGTAGGTAAGCATGAATGAAGCAGATAACACAAGATGAGAGGCACAGAGGTCAAACAGGATTCCAGACCTTAAAATGTGCTTGGGATATTCTTCAATGGAAAGATTTTCTTTAAAAGCCATTTTTTTCTCTAGCTCTCAAATAGGAGCATTTTTTTTTTTTTTTTTTTGTCACTATACCCTTAAATTCTCTAAGGACTCTACTTCCCATTCAGTGATATTCCTTTGAGGGTTCCGTTAGAGCTAATGTCCTCTTTATGGCTGATAAGTTACTGCATGATATGCCGGCTTTTCCATTGATTCAGGGAAATATAAGAATATCTCTGAGTATTTTTGAGGAACTTCATGTTAGGTCATTTCTTTCTTTTTTTTTTTTGAGACAGACTCTCACTCTGTCACCAGGCGCCAGGCTGGAGTGCAATGGAGCAACCTCAGCTCACTGCAACCTCTGCCTCCCGGGTTCAAGCAATTCTCCTGCCTCAGCCTCCTGAGTAGCTGGGACTACAGGCGCGCGCCACCACGCCCAGCTAATTTTTTTGTATTTTTAGTAGAGACGGGGTTTCACCATGTTGGCCAGGATGGTCTCGATCTCGACCTCATGATCCACCCGACTCGGCCTCCTAAAGTGCTGGGATTACAGGCTTGAGCCACCGCACCCGGCCATTTCTTAAGTGGTCTTTACCTATCATGTCTCAAATGTGTGAGAGAAGTGGTGATATTAAGATTTGTTTCAGAAATCTCAGGAACGTCAATGACACGTGTTACTTATTTCTCTCTCTATATTTTTTATATTAGCAGTCCTAACATTTGAAGTGATAGCTCATGATTGTTTTCATTTGCAATTGTCTGTTGGTAGGTGATATTGAGCACTTTTTAATATACATGTTGGTCACTTGTATATATTTATTGGCAAAATTTTGTTCAGTCTGTTGACTGTTTTTTGGATGGATTATAATTGTTATTCTTTTACTTGCCTTTGAGTTTCCTATTTTAAATCTTAAGCTTTTCTTGTATATATGATTTGCTACTGTGAGCATACAATAAATATGCAAGTATAGGTATCATTTTCATATAGTAAACTATTTTTTCCTTGGGTAGATACCCAATGATGAGATTTCTGAATCAAATGGTAGTTGTATTTTAGTTGAGGTTGAGCATTTTTTTCATATGCATGTTGACTATTTGTATGTCTTTATTGAAAAATGCTTAGTAATGTTATTTGCCCACTTTTCAAAGGAATTCATAATTATCATGATGATATTTTTGACTTGTTTATTTGTAAATTCTGAACATCACTTTCTTGTTGGCACATAGTTTGCAAATATATTCTTTTATTCTGTAGGTTGCCTACCCTGTTGATGATGATGATGATGCTTTTGCTGTGCCAAAACTTTTTAGTTTGAGTCTCATATATCTATTTTTTTTAATAATAATAATATAATAAATTATAATAGTTTTCTTTGTCATGTCTTTGGCTAGTTTTGGTATCAGGATGATACTGACCTCAGAGTGACTTAGAAAGAATTTCATTATCCTCAATTTTTGAGAAGAGTTTCAGGAGGATGATTATTCTTGGTACACTTGGTAGAATTTGGCTTTGCATTTATCTACTCATGAGCTTTTCTTTGTCATGACATTTTTTATTATAAACTCAGTCATGCTACTCATTAGTTTGTTCAAGTATTCTATTTCTTCCTGTTTCTATCTTTGGAGGTTGTATGTTTCCATGAATTTATTCATTCTTTCTAAGTTTTCAGGTTTGTGAGTGTCTAGCTGTTTATAATCATTTCTTATGATGTTTTGTATTACTGTTTTATCCATTGTAATTAATGTCTGTTCTTTCATTTCTGATTTATTTAGATCTCTCTCCTGTTCATGGTTAATCTAGCTAGCAATTTATCAATTTTGTCTTTTTGAAAAACCAACTCTTGATTCTGTTGATTATTTTTATTGCATTTGATCTTTATTTCATTTGGTTCTCTTCTGGTTTTTATTATTTTTTTCTTCTTCTAACTTACAACTTGGCTTGCTATTAATTTTCTAGTTCCTTGAAGTGTAATGCTGGGTCTTTAATATGTAAGATTTCTACTTTGTTGATGGAGGCATTTAGGCTATAAACTGCCATCTTAGTACTATGTTTGCTGTATCTCACAGTTTTTATTGTATTGTGTTTCTATCTTTATCTTCTTTCCCACAAATTTTTAATTTTTATCTTAATTTTTTTTTTTTTTTTGAAATAGGTTTTAGAAGCAGGCAACAGGGTGCTGGCAAATGCTCCATTTGCAAAATAGAATATAAAGGTGGGGCAGCCAGCTTCCTCCTGTGCTGTGTAAATGTCCACACCTGATCCAACCAATCTTTGGGCCCTATGTAAATCAGACACCACCTCCTGAAAGCCAATCTGTAAAACCCAGTGTGCTTCACTGCAGGCTGGAAGTCCAACTTGGGGGCTCCACTCTTTCTCAGGAGAGAGAGCTATTTTTCTTTCACTTTTGCCTGTTAAATCACCGCTCCTAAACCAACTTCTTATGTGTCCATGTACTCGATTTCTTTGGCATGAGATGACAAACCTCAGGTATTTACACCAGAGAAATGACACTGCTTCATTATATTGAAAAATAATTTATTTGTTAAAATTGCTATATTAAGAAATACAGCACATTTCAAAGGCCACTGATGCACAGTGCAAAAACTGTCGTATACAAATAGGGCATCAAATTATACTTCCAGTAATGATGTTAGAAAGCTCTTGTTTCCCTACACTTACCATTTATAAATAGTATAATAGAACATGTCATTTTAAGAAATATTTTCCATTTTGGTATGTGAAAAACTGGCATCTCATTATTTTAATATGCATTTTAGTAACTATTCAGGTAACATGGTTTTATATATGTTTATTGTACTACTTTTTGAATTGTCTAGTCATGTCTTCTGCTTATTTTGTTATTGAATTAATTTTTACTGATTTATATAAGCTTTTGTTATCCTCATTATAGTAATCATTTGTCCAAAATTATTTTACATATATCTCCATTCAGCTCCCAGTGTCCATCTTTAATGTTTTTGAGAGAAAAAGAAGTTCTTCCCTTCTAAAGATGTCTAATTTTTAAAGAGTTTCAGTAAGTACCAATTAGTAAAACATGATTAGGAAAGTTTAAACATTGTCTAAGTGAATTAGATTTGTGGGAAAATAAATGTTCTCACCTTTCCATTATTTCTTAACCATGTATAGGAAGGCAGATCATATATTCTGGGCTGAAAAGTCTCTTTTTAAAAAAGGGGAAATGTATTCTATCAAAGAGGGTACCAGATTCCAACTTTGTACTACACTTTGCTGAAAACATTGTCATTTTTCAAGCTTAAACTTTCTAAAAGGTTAGCAGTATTCTCTCTAAAACACAGAGCTGCTCATATTACAACCCTGCTCCAAGACATTTGATGGCTCATAACAGCCTTCACATCCGTGTTTCTAAGGCCAACATCTCTTATCATCCCAACTCTACACAACACTCCCAAACTATATTCTCCTGTCACACTCCACTTCTTGTCCTACCCTGTTCTCAAATAAGCCCCATACTTTTATACTTCAAGTCCTGTACTTAAACTGTTTTTTTGCCTAAGTATACATTTATCCTTTCCCACATTCTCCTCCACATAGAAAACCTGCACATTTGAGGGTATCACCTTTTATTTTCACTGCAATTTCTCACTTGCCAGTTCTCCATTTGTTCTTTCTGGTTGTAAGTCACTGGTGAATTTTAGAACTGGAACCATATTACATCCATCTTTGCAGTTCCAGAGCCTGGTACCAGGTACAGGTGTCAAGAAATGGTTCCCAATGCAAGCTAGCTGATAGTGATATTCAACAGATGAGACAAAAAAGGATCCAAAATGCTGATGTACTAGTCCAGATTGCTATCCACTATTATTTTGCTGAAACTCTCCCAATGTCATGAGAAAAATAACAATGAAAATAATAATAGTAATAGTAAATACAGAAGATAAGTCAGTTGAAATTCAGCTGGTAGCATGCATGACTTCAATTCTCTATTACTGGTTCCAAAACAGTCCTTATCCACAGATAGGAAGAAACAAAACAGACCCTCAATGCAAGTTCTGTCAATTTCATAACTTGCTCAGGCACCCTCATAAAAGAAACTAGGCACACTGGAGACCCCCACTCAAACACACTTAAAGGAGACAGAAGGTCTTCGTTTCACTTTCCTCCAGTATATGTGGTTCCTCCTTCTTCTTACAAAACAACAAAGAAATAATACCTTCCAGAGTGTATTACACTTGATCTTGGATAAATTTCTAGATTAGATTAGCAATCGAGTCAATTCAATTGTTGCTCTTACTTAGTTCATATCACATGTTATGAACCCCTTAAGATCATCCCAATGCAAAGTCTGGGGCAAAACCTTGTATTTCTACGTTATGTAAAATAACAATAACCTATTATTTCATAAAACGATAGACCTGTTCTCAAAGCATTGGCCCTACCCAAAGCAAAACTAAATTTCCCAAACACTGATGACTTTACAGTTTCAAATCTCTTCAAAAGTAGGCTTCATATGAGTCCTTGAACAGGGCTCAGCACTTTCAGTGAAGTTAAAGAAGGCTTCAAGAGATGAGAGCCCCCCCCACCTTACTCACCACACAGGACCAGCTGAATGGTAAGAGTCTATGCACACCCTTTTCCACTTCTAGAATATCTCCCACCATGTGAAAGACCACCTCCCTTCCACATGCTATCTTTTTCAATGAGAACATGGTTAACATTTCATCCTTGATAGGATTTGTTGAAGGTTTCACTTTACTTTACCACTAGGTCTCAGTCTGCCAGCGTTCTGCTTTAGTGTCTTGTTGAACTCCCACTATTTAAGGGTACACAAGTCCCAGTCAGTCAGTTCATGTACTAACACGACCTCTGCAAGCCCCTCACTCTTCAAAACACCAGTCTCCATTCCTGACCATCACAGAAGAGAAGGTCTAACTTATGTAATATGAGCTAAAATAAGCTGTTCAATAGGTGAGCTGTAATTTGTTTCTGAAAAGCAGAACCCTGTCCTGACATACTTCCTTTGGTGTCCCCATCTTTTCCCTTGATATGCCTAATGGGGAGAGTTCTACTTACAGGAAATTTTTAGTTAGTATTCATTTAGTGAATGGATCATGTCTATGGTGGGTAGTCTGGCAGTGGTCAGAAGCACAGCCCTAGGGACAAACTTAATAGTTTGAGTTCTAGTAGCTCGTTGTTTCTCTGGGTCTCTATTTCCTCATCTGAATCCTGAGGATAATAATTACATCTACATTCCTCTGTCAAAGAATTGTGATGAATGAAAAAGATGATGCATAAAAAATTTAGGATGCTGGTAGCCAGTGCTCAATAATCGTTAGATCTTATGACTCCTGCTCCTGCTGCTATCATGCTGAGTGTGTTTCTCTAAAAAAAAAAAAGAAAGAAAAAGAAAACGCTAACAGCAAACAAAGGGTGAAAATTAAAGTACAACTTTTGATTGTTGACTTTTCAAACTGGAATCCTATAGATTAATAGGTCTACCACACATAGAAGAGAAACAGAAATACTTAACTTTTGGTTTATCTGATTTAATGCAAATACAGGCAAAGCTGGCTAAGAAATGGTTTACACCAAAGTTTGTCTGCAACTTGAATGTTGTAGGTTAAACTTATTTAAAAGTACTCTAGACAGATTCATTTGTAATATAAGCATGTCATAGTTTCTGGTGTTTGGAACTGGATTTTTGTTTCTTTAGTTTTCCGAAGAGACACGAGACAGCTGTAGCTATCAGACTTCCTAGAGACAAGCTGGCCAAACGAGCCCTTACAAAATTCCATTTACTGTAACAATAATAATGAAATACATAATAATTTTTAAACATAAGAATTTGATTAGTGTTGGCCGGGCACAGTGGCTCAGGCCTGTAATCCTAACACTTTGGGAGGCTGACATGGGAGGATTATGAGGGCAAGAGATTGAGACCATCCTGGCTAACACTGTGAATCCCCGTTTCTACTGAAAATACAAAAAATTAGCCAGGTGTGATGGCACGCACCTCTAGTCTTATCTACTTGGGAGGCTGAGGAAGAAGAATCACTTGAACCTGGGAGGTGGAGGTTGCAGTGAGCTGAGGTCGTGCCACTGCACTCCAGCCTGGATGACAGAGTAAGACTGTCTCAAAAAAAAAAAATTGACCAGTGTTAACCACTCTACTTTCCCAATACACTGATACTTTTCCCTTTTTCTTAGCATAGCACAAAACAAACACATGACCACACACCATCAACTCTCCAGAAAAGAGGAACAAAGGCACAAAGCAAGCTTCAAAACACAGAGACCATCATGTTCACCACATTACATCTAGAGCTGCTTTAAAAAAAAAAAAAAAAGAAGCCGGGCACAGTGATGCCTGCCTGTAGTCCCAGCTACTTGGGACGCTGCAGCTGGAGGGTCACTTGAGCCCAGGCGTTCTGGGCTGTATTGCGCTATGCAGATCAGGTGACCACACTAAGTTTGGCATCAGTATGGTGACCTCCTGGAAGTGGGGGACCACCAGGTTGCCTAAGAAGGGGTGAACCGGCCCAGGTTGGAGATGGAGCAGGTCAAAACTCCAGTGCTGATCAGTAGTGGGACCGCACCTGTGAATAGCCACTATACTCCTGTGAATAGCCACTTGGACAACATAGCAAGACCCCGTCTCTTAAAAAAAAAAAAGGAGCAAAATCAATGAGAAACTGAGAAGATAAATGACCACCCTGTTTTTAGCACTTAATGTAACACTAAGAACAAACATGCACACACACTCTCATTCTAAGGCAGAGCATCCACATTCCTGAGGAAAAAGTAATTTGACAGCATATATCCCGATCTCACATTCTTAGCAAAATGACACTAGCTTTGGGCATGTGAAGAATGGGCATATTACAGACACCCTTAAGACACATCGCATGGCCTGGCTTACCCAATACAATGTTTAATTTCTCTAGAGTAAACTCAAATTTCTAACGTGTTTCTTTATTAACTCATTTCATTAATTTCCTCAGGGACTTCACTGAAAATATATTCAACTTGTATTCACGTAATCTGACCACGATAAATGGTCTAACATTCAGAAGACAGCCATGTGTAAGACATGCCCATACCCCAAAGCATAGAAAACTTAACACATCAGGCCTTCAGGAAGCAGCACTATAACAGTGCAAATACACAGATATTTAAGAAAAAAATACAACACGCAATAGACAGCATGTGTGGTCACTATCCAGCACTCTCCAAAGTGGGTAACTTATCCAAAAGTTGCTTTATATATTCTTGTCACCACAAATTATTTCTCAACATACTATTGATTCCAATTTTGGATATTCACAACAAGATAATTATCTGGTAAGATATATTTATAACTAACTTGTAATTAGACTTTTTAATGCACACTTATGCTTGGATCACTCTGAGGCAAAAAATGCTGAGTTATTTGTAGAGTACCTTAAGGTTTATGTTTCCAAAAAACATAATTAAGCTTAGTTTTAGAAGTATTTTTTCCAGCATCTCTTCACCAAGCTATTTCAATTTTTTTTTTTTTGTAATAAATAGAGACAGGGTTTCACCAGTTTGGCCAGGCTGGTCTTGAACTCCTGACCTTGGGATCCACTTGCTTTGACCTCCCAAAGTGCTGGGATTACAGGTGTGAGCCACCGTGCCCGGCCTAATTTTTTTTTTTTTTTTTTTTTTTAAAGAGGCAGGGTTTCACCATGTTGCCCAGGATGGTCTCAAACCCCTGAGCTCAGACAACCCGTTCACCTCGGCCTCCCAAAGTGCTGGGATTACAGGCATGAGACAATATGCCTGGCCAGCTATTTCAATTTTTAAAAGTGTGGGTTAGAAATAACTTAAAAAAAAATTTTTTTTTTATCTTATCCAATGCAGAAATGAAATAAAGTGTGGTGTCTGTCCTAATGATATTTATGGTTGTGGTGATGCAGAAATATCCATGCTCCCAAGCAAGAGATGAAAAATTATGTTCTCCCCAAAATGGGGAAACCAGTGCTACCTGGGCCCCAAAGGGATGTTCAGGTTTCATCTGTCAGGATTGATTCAATAAGAGAGAACCATCTTTGGAGCACAGTGGGGCTCACCTGAGATTTTGATGAGTCATGTGGATGACATCAGAGGCAAGTGTTACCAAAAATGAGTCCCAATAAGACTTCCATGTGAGACGGTTTTAAAAGATGTTGGCCCAACTCACACAGAAGATAATGGATGTGCAGTCAAATGGGACAGATAATTTTTCTCAGGAGCAGAAATCTTAATATAAGAGATGGCCTCTCACTGAGTAGTTGAAGCATGTCCTGAAGAAACTTTCTGGGGCTCAGATTGCACACTGTCTCCCTGAGGTGCATAAAGAACAGAACAGCATGCCTTCACTCCAGCGTCTAGTGTGTACCAACTCAGCAGAAAACACATCACTGATAAGTTTGTTTCAAAAATACTTTGCTTGCCATTAAAATCATGAACTAATACCGTAGAAACCCAAGGACTGCCTAAGGGTAGGTAACAAGTCTGATATCCCCAGAAGTATTTAAATGCTGGCTAGACAAACACTCTGTGAAAATAAGTTTCACTCTTTGTGAAAGGGGTACAATAAATCTTTTTCTTTGGCACTGACAGATCTAGTGACGATCTTAGGATACAGTAGATAAACAGCAGCATCTGTTTACTAAATAAATTTTGTTTTCAAAGATTACTGGTGAAGAAAAATATTGATATGTCTCTAAGACATTAAGGATATCACAAGACCACTTATGTTCTTTACGGGATTTCACTTAAGAAACGAGTTGAAAAATCTGGCCATGAAAGGAGTTCTGATGCCCCTGAGTAGAACTACTCTGAACTACTCTGATGGACTTAAGCCATCCTGAGAGTCCTAGCTTGGTTCCTACCCAAAGTCTATCTTCATGAATCCTATGCTTGCAATCAAACAGATAAAGTATCACTAAATCAAACATAAACTTTAACAGTCTTAAAATTTAGGTGTACATCTCATGGGAAAATTATTTAAAAACTCAGTCCATCTACAAGAAATCTTTCATTTGTATTTTAGTATCAATAAATTAAAAGGAAAGAAAAAGAATAAGGAAAAGCCATTTAATTATTTTCATAGGTAAGAACATAACATTGGTTTATTAGTTACATAAGTACTATTTATGCTTCATCGATGCCAGGCAAATAATTTTTAACAAACTAAAACACATTTCAAGTGGAGAAACAGCTAAAAGGGTAGACAACATATACATAACTCTAAATGGTAGGAAACATGCCCTGTCTGTATATGTTGCTTAATCCAGCATTTCAATCTCAGTGAGGCACCGCCATTTACCCAAATATAAAATCCAAGATCAGGAAATCATCTATCCCTTCCGCACACCGTCACATTAGCAAGTATCTCTTACCTCTGAAACCTCTATCACATCCATCTGAGCTCCCTTCTCTACTGCTACTGTGTTTCAGGCCACTGCTGCTTTTCAAAGTTTTCAAAAACTAGCCTAACTGATCTTCTTCCAAACAGAAAGCCAATCATTATTTCCTTCTCCCGGGTCTATTTACTACTATGGGTAAAAATTGCCCTTAACATGCAAATCTCACCACACTACTTTTTGCCCCAACACTTTTCACAGCTTTCCGGAGTCCTTACAAGCCTGCTCTAGCCCCTATCTCCTTCATTATTTCTGTCATTTATCTTATTGAGTGTCTTTTCTTCCAAACATATTGTACTTCTCCCACTTCCCTGGTCACATCCACCTTTTCAACCTCAGCTTCTGTACCGATTGTTCATGAAAGCATTCTTTTTCCTCTTGTCACCCATCCTTCAGATATTAGCTCAATGTGACTTCCATAGGATGCTTTCCTTGACTTGCAATCCGGCATCCTTCATTCCTCTTCCATACACAAAGGCCAAACTTTACTTCATAGGTTCTTGCCATACTTAACTTTGAGCAGTTAACACTGGAATAAGTGACCTGTTCATGGCTGGATGAGTCTCTTTGAATGTGATCTATCATTTTTTAGATTAGCAACTGTCTTGTTTTTGCTGTACCAGTAGACTTGTTGGTAAAGACAGAACCTTCACAAGCAGATATTTATGGAATAAATAAAAATTTGTAAATGTAAAAGAAGTAACGGTAAATTTGGTTGTGAAAAACCCTCTTTTCTAAAAGGAAGCTAAATCTGATACAGAATTGTACTTAGCAAAATTAAGTTGTGAAACCTTAATAAGCTTTTGAACACACAAATCATTTCTAGAAAACTTATTTTCATAATTTAAATACAAATCAAATTCAACAAAACACAAATTAAGCCTCCTTTAAGTTACTTTTGATTTAACTTTTAAGTAGAATATTTGAACCAAATACAGAGATTTAACCACAGAAAACTAAAAAAATCACAGAACCAGATACATACAGATCTAACTAACCCAAACACAGAAAACCTGTTTGAGATGTTAATTGAGGTGGGAGAATTGCTTGAACCCAAAAGGTGGAGTTGGCAGTGAGCCAAGATTGCACCCCTGCACTCCAGTCTGGGCAACAGAGCAAGACACCATCTCAAAAAAAAAAAAAGCAGTAGTCATTGAGCACCAACCATGCAATTTTGCTAGGTACAGCATATTAAGAAAATATTCTTGAGATGGGGCAAACATGTTAACAGATAAATTACAGCAGACAGACTTGATACATGGGAATAAAGCTTATTAGAAACAGAAGACCTGGTTCTCCCTTGAAAATGTAGCGTTTGAGATGAGTCTCAACAGAAGAGTAAATGTTCTTTGCTGGGGGAAGGGGCTGAAGACAAAACAAAAAGAGCAACGCATGCAACAGCAAAGGCAGTGAGGAACTGTTCAGTGTGGCAGTGACGTGGAAGATAGAGACAAGAGCCAAGTCTAGCAATTTGGTTTGGAAGCAGATGAGTTAAGGAGTTTGTAAACCAAGTTAAGGAGTTTGGATTTTTCTTTTGTAGGCAACAGGGAGCCAAGAAATGTTATTAGGCAAACAACGAGATCAGTTTTAGTTTTTGAGGATGACTCTGGCGGCAGGGTGGAAGGTTAACAGCAGTAGGGAAATACTGGTGGTAGAAAATTAAATTAAGAGGTGTTTATGGCTCTTTGAGGGCCTTAGTTCTGAAATAATTAAACAGCCAAAGTCAGTGACTGGAGCATGGATTGGGGAGAGCCTGGTGACTGATTGGAATGGTGGTGAGAGAGATGTGCATCAGGGCAGCCAGCAGCAATGTTCCTGGCCTAGTAGGTTGTGTGCATGGTACTCACCTTCCAGAAGAAGATTACTTTCATTTTTACAAGTACTTGCAGGGTGAGGGACTTGTACTGTGATCAGGATGATAGAAGGTTACAGCTTTGGAGAAGTTGTAAGTGAAATTGTAGAGTTAGAGTTGCCAGTTCATACATAGGTTAGAGGAGAGGGCAGAAAAGCACCAGAATGCATGGGGCATTCTGCAGGAACAGAACTCACTCCCAAGTATGGGACTGCAAAGGTTTCTGCAGTGAACAGACATTGGGCACCTGGCAACTGACCAGTGGGATGCTTCCAGTCTGTCCACTGATCTAAGAATTTTAAAACAACTATTCTCAAGCATTTCACATGTCTCTAACATAAGTGGAGCCCAGATTGCTTTGTGGGCAACTGTCCAGTTACTGCAGGCAGCCCCTTTCTATAATTCAGTCTTCTCATCTTCCTGCCTTCTGTTTTGCATATCTCCTGCTTGTGTAATAGGGTGAAAAGTGGGAGGGTAGGACATAAGTCAGACCAGTGTCACTGGTTGACTAGAAGATACTCCTTTCATTATACTAGACAGTTCTGACCTGAGGTCTGGGATCCCAGAATGCAAAAATTATCACTGTTTACTGGGCATGGTGGTTCACGCTTGTAATCCCAGCACTTTGGGAGGCCAAGGCAGGCGGATCACGAGGTCAAGAGTTCAAGACCAGCCTGTCCAATATGAGGAAACCTTGTTTCTACTAAAAAAAAAAAAAAAAAATTAGTGAGGCTTAGTGGTTCACACCTGTAGTCCCAGCTACTTGGGAAGCTGAGGTGGGGGAATTGCTTGAACCCAGGAGGTGGAGGTTTCAGTGAGCTGAGATGATGCCACTGCACTCCAGCCTGGGCAACAGAGTGAGACTCTATCTCAAAAAAAAAAAAAAAAAATTATCACTGTCTCCTTTGTTTCATCCCTGTATTATCCCCATTCTTCTCAGCCAGGGAAGCTGGCTGACATCCACCCTCTCAAGAGGACATGTATGGACAGAATCCCTGGCTAAGAAACACTGTTCTGTGAAAAGAGCAGATTATTGTGTAAGAATTTTGTAAAAGCTTGAGAAATTAAAATAAGGGAGACTATGAATTCAAAAACATTAACTGTCAAGCAAGTAAGAGCTAGTTCAAACAATTTTTTGAAAGATGTGCTCCACATAACTTGAAACATGAGGAAGACTGGCAGATGACAGAATCAGGTGAGTTTCTTAAATAACTGAGAAGGTGCCTGGGAAAACTAAGCCACCTATTGCAACAGCGTTACAGAGCCAATGTATCTCGTTTGTTTTAGAAATAGGTAAGTGCTAGAACTCTTATTTACTATGGAGTTTTCAACTACATTGAACACACGTAATGTTTTCCTCAATCCCAAGCTTCTTGTTAAACTCTGACCTTGCCAACCATGGCACCTTAGAGGCAAATAAAAGCTTACCTAATTTATGAATTTTCAGATTTCTAAATATAGTACATGCAATAAAGGGAATGCACCCAGTGTGCTTGTGGATGCAATAAAAGCCACTACTCTACCTTTCAAGCAGGCTTCATTGACTTCAGCTCTGCTGACGTTTGGGGCTGTCTGGGCACTGTGGCATATGGAGCAGCATTTCCAGTTTCTGTACACTAAAGACCAGTAGCATCCTTTCACAAAGCAAGGCACTCAAAAATTACAAATTCTGGAAAGGAAATCCACAGTACCCACAAAGCTTCCTAAACTCAAAATATACCACTTTATTCCATAGTAGATTTTGAGTTTCTGGAACATTATTTTATCCTTACAACCATTGTTGTAAGGTTTTTACATTGTTGTAAGGTTTTACATTGTTGTAAGGTCATTGCCCTGAAGTAGAAAAACTACTTAAAAAGATGTCTATCAGCATATTCATCAATGACACTGCCACCAATGGCTAAAGTTTTTATTTTTATTATTATACCTTCAAATTCAACCAAATTTATATTTTTAAAAATTGGTCTTCTTTATTAAAAGTAAACACACCCATACACAGAGGTAAATAAGCAGTATACATTTAAACTAAGTCTTTGAGATCAAGCTGAGTCTATAAAGCAGCTGTTCCATGGGTCTTGGCAGTAGTTAGGAACTGTGAATCCTGAGCTTAATTTATTGGGAACCCCTGTCTAGATCATAAAGCAGCTATAAAATGGGCCAACATACCCACCCAACCCTAACAGTGTTTGTCTGAGTGTAAACGTGGACTATTTGCTAAGTGCTTTCAGAGAAGCAGGGTGAAAATAACTTAATCTAAGAAGGTACACCAGGGGTGGAGTGAAAAAAATAAAAGAAGGTACACCAAAATGAATAAAGAACATTTTAAAGTAATTAAGCCACCAGAAATATTACACATCTTATATAGTCCTACTCCATTGTCTCTGAGAGAAGTGAAAAAAAAAATACAAAGCAAGGGAAAGACAAATACAGCTTTTAAAATCTCTATCTGATTAACCCCACTAGGAATTTCTTTGGCTACCTGTTGTATACCAGGCATTGTACATTGCAGGGCAGTTGTCCCTAACTTTCTTGGCACCAGGATCTGGTTTTGCAGAAGACAGTTCTTCCACAGATGTGGTAGGATGATTTTCTTTTTGGATGATTTTCTTTTCAGATCATTCAAGTGTATTACATTTATTGTGCACTTAGTTGATTTTATTAAATTGTAATATATAATGAAATAATTATACAACTCATTATAATGTAGAATCATTGAGAGCCCTGGGATTGTTTTTCTTAAACTAGATGTTCTCATCTGGGGGAGATGGTGACAGATCTACAGGCATTAGATTCTCATAAATAGTGTGCAACTTATATCCCTCACCTGCACAATTCACAATAGGGTTTGCACTCCTATGATAATCTGATGATGATGCTGATCTATAATGCCAGTGATGGAAAGTGGCTGTGAATACTGATGAAGCTTTGCTCAGCCACCAGTTACCTCCTGCTGTACAGCCTGGTTTATAACAGGCCACAGACTGATATTAGTCTGTCCCCTGGGTGTTGGGGACTGCTGATATAGAACAACTAGGTTTATTTACTTATTTATTTCAATGGCATGATCTTGGCTCATCCAACTTCTGCCTTCCAGGTTCAACTGATTCTCCTGCCTCAGCTTCCTGAGTAGCTGGGATTACAGGCATGCACCACCACACACAGTTAATTTTGGATTTTCAGTAGAGATGGAGTTTCACCATATTGGTCAGGCTAGTCTTGAACTCTGACCTCAAGTGTTGTGATCGCCTCGGCCTCCCAAAGTGCTGAGATTTCAGGTGTGAGCCACTGCACCTGGCTGGCAACTACATTTATTACCATCCGTTAATTACCAGGGTAGCTATGTTGTACAGTGTGTGGCATACACCAGGTAGCCAATAAACAGCTATTGATCAAATGCAGGACTTAAAAGGTAAGGTTTGTTTTTTCTCCTTTAACATGCTCTATCTGGATTGGATGCAAATAAGACCTTGGGAATCTGCCTGAAGTAACTTAAAATAAAAGACCCTTTTATCAAATGGTCATTTGAATGGTGTAACAAGTTAGATATGAATCTACCACCTGTATCAGCTTAGTGAGATGCATGTTTACCATCACATAACAAACACAGGTAAGGACTTAGAGTCTGAACTTCTGATGAGAAATAAAGTGGTATGTAGGACACTCCAGAGAATGGTTTTATATAGAATTATAAGCATCAGTAGCATTTCTTAAAAATATCATACATCTAGGAGATTTTTAAAAAACAAGATATCCTAATATGCAACCAGTTTAGCAGTATTTTTAAGAATTATAATGCAGTGCAACTTCATTCATCTGAAATGGAGCACAATATCCTTTTGAAGGAATTCATACCCATTTCTGCAAAAGTTCTGTGGACTCTTGAAGGTAGCAAAGAACTAGGCATTTGTGTGTGTGTGAGTGTATTTCCAAAGAGGTTTTAGCCAAGACTTTAGTCTCTAACAGACTCCCTGATTAAAGTATATCTTAGAAACTATACCTGCCTACTTGAAAAGGCATCAAATTTAGAGAATGCTTTTCATGGGTGTAAAAATGAAAGCAAAATCACATTCTTCTCTTTGCAATTCCCTTTCCATCACCTTCCACTTCTATCAAATGTCTTCAGACTCCTTGTGCATAGCTGCATAGACCACTACATATCTAAAGGAAGAAACCCCTGAAATACATGGGGATGCACTGGCAACTCTGCCTTTGCAGAAATCATTTTGTTTCCTCTGCACCTTGCAGGTGTCCATCCTGCCTGGAAAGAAGCGACCCCACCAGGCAGTGGGATCAGCCAACATGCTCTGTCCTCAACCTTCACCAGGGAGTGGGTCACATCTTCGATGCACCCTCTGCCCAGAAAACATGCCACTTCCAAGAAGGGTGTCATTGACTGGAAGGACCTCCCCTGCTCCTTAGCAAACATTAGGGTCACAGTTTCCTGAGAGATGCAAGTGGGAAGGTAGGGAGGGGGCCCAGGCCAAGGCTGGTGAGAAAGAAAAAAGGAGAGAAAGCAGAAGAGAGTAGAAAAAGAAGAAACAAAAAGACAGGAGGAGAGAAGAAAGAAAAAAGGAGAAGAATGAGAGTAGCATGAGAAGAGGAAAAAAGGAGTAGAAGAAAAAGGAGGAGGTGAAGATGAGGAAAAAGGAGGAGGTGAAGATGAGGAAAAAGGTGGAAAAAGGAGCAGAGGAGGAGATAAGAAAAAGGAGAGAGCAACAGAAGGCATAGAAAATGACAAGAGGACAAGAGACGGAATACAGAAAAAGGAGATGGGGATGAGGAGGAGAAGCAAAGGAGAAGGAGAGGAGAAAAGAGAAGAAAGAAAAGGAAATGAGAAGAGGAAGAGAAGGCAAGAAAAAAGCATGTGAGGATGAGGAGAAAAAGAAATAAGAGGAAAATGAGTAAAGAAAAAGAGAAGAGACAAGGAAATGAGGAGAAAGACTCAAAAAGGAAAGCTGTAGGGAAAGAAGAAGAGAAAAGAAGGACACAGAAAAGGAGGAAAAGTAGAAAAGAGAAAAAGGGAAAAAAGCAAGAGGAGAGGAGAATAAAAGAAAAGGAAGAGGTGAAAAGGAGGATAGAAGAAGAAAAAAAGAGAAAAAGAAAAGGAGAAGAAAGAAAAACAGAAGAACCAAAAAAAAGAGAAGTAACAGAGAAGAAGTAGGAGCAGAAAAAAAGAAATTAAACAAAAAGCAGAGGAGAAAAAAAGAAACAGAAGTAAGAGAAAGGAGGGAAAGAGGAGGAGAGAAAGAAGAGAAAAAGGAGTGAGAAAAAAGAGAAGGAAAATAAAATGAGAAAAAAAGATGAAAGGAGAAGAAAAGAGGACAGGCAGAGGAGAAGATGAAAATGTAGAAAAGGAGAAGAAAGGGGAGACCAATAAAGAAGAAAATGAGGAAGAGTGGAGTAACAGAAGAAAAATAAAAAAAGAAGGAGAGGTGGACGAGAGAAGAAAAGGGGCCAAAAAAAAAGGAAAAAAGAGAAGGAGAAAAGGGAGGAAGAGAGGAGAAGGAAGAGAAAAATTGAAGGAAGAGGAGAGAAAGAAAAGGAGAGCAGGAAGATAAAAGAGTAAAAAGGAAAAAGAGAAAGAAGGAGAGGAGGAGAAAAAGAGGAGGAGACAGGATAAGGGAGGTGAAGAAGAGAAAAATGAAAAAGAAAAAGAGAAAACAGGAGGTGAAGAAAAGAGAAATAGGGGTAAGGAGAGGAGACGGAGGAGGAGGAAATAGGAGAGGAGAAATAGCTGGGGGACAATAAAAAGGAGGAGGATAAGTAAGAGAAGAAAAAAGGAAAGGAGGAGAGGAGAAGAAAAGGAATAGAGGAAACAGGAGAAGAGAAAAAAATGAGTGAAGGAGAAAAAGAGGTGAAGAGGAGAAGAAGACAGAGAAGAAGGAGAAAAAGCAGGAGGAGAGAAAAAGGGAGAGAGAAGAAAAGAAGGTGGAGGAAAAGGAGAAGAAGGTAAAGGATGGAGTGGAGAGGAAAAAACAGCAGCCAAAAGAGAAAAATAGGAGAAGGAGGAAAGAAAAAGGTTGAGAAGTGCAAAAGAGAAAGAGAAGGAATAGAAGAGAATGAGAAAAGGAGGAGGAAGAGAGAAGTAAACGAGGAGTAGGAGTAGAGGATAAAAAGTAAAAGGAGAGAAGGACAAAGAAATTAAGAGAAGTAGGAAAGAAGAAGAATTATTTGAAGAAAGAGAGAAGAAGAAAGATAAAAAGAGAATAAGAAGAGAATAGGAGAATTAGAATTGAAGGAGAAAGAGATAGAAAAGGGAGAAGTGGAGAAGTAGAGGAGAAGGAGAAAAAATATAAAAGATGCAGTGGAGGATAGAAAAAAGAAAGAGGCAGAAAACAGAGAAGAGAAAAAGGAGGAGAAAATATAGGAGGAGCAGCAGGAGAGGAAAAGAAGGAAAAGAGAAAAACAGAAGATAAAGGAGAAGAAGAGCAAGAGGAGGTGAAAAGAAGTGGAAGAAAAAGAAAAAAGTAGAAGTAGAGAAGAAGAAAGCGGAGGACCAGAAAAGAAAAAGGAAGAGATGAAAAAGGGAACAAAGAATAGTAGAAAAAAAGAAAAAAGAAGAAGAAGAAGAGATGATGGAGGAGAAGAAAGAAGAAAAAGATGAGGAGAAGAGGAGGGAAAGTAGAGGAAATGAAGAAGAAAACAGGAGAGGAAAAGGAGGAGAGAAGAATTGAAAAAAGGAAAGAAAAATGAAAAATGGACAGGAAAAAAGAAAAGGAGGAACAGAAGAAAGATTAGGATGAGCAGAAGGAGAGAAGAAAAAGAGGAAGATAAGACAACTTGGAGGAAAAAAGTAAAAAAGAAGGGGGAAGTAAAATAGAGATGAAGAAGAAAAGAAGGAAGAGAACAAAAGAGGAGAAAAAGGAGAAAGTGAAAGAAAAGGAAGGAGGAGGAAAAGAAAAGGGAGAGGGAAAGAAAAGGAGAAGGAGGAGGAAAAGAGAAAAAGAAAGGGAAGAGAAAAAGAGAAGAGAGGAAGAATTAAGAGAAGAGAAAAAGGAGAAGCAGCAAGAGAAAGAGGACAGAGGAGGAAGAGAAGAGGAGAAAAAGGATGCCTAGACAAAAAGGAGAGCAGAAAAAGAAGGGGAGAAGGAGGAGAAGAGATGGATGAGGAATAGAGGAGAGAAGAAAAAGAAGATGAGTGGCTAGCCATGTGCAGAAAGCAGAAACTGGGCCCCTTCCTGACACCTTACACTAAAATTAACTCCAGATGGATTAAAGACTTAAATATAAGACTGAACACCATAAAAACCCCAGAAGAAAACCTAGGCAAAACCATTCAGGACATAGGCATAGACAAAGACTTCATCACTAACACACCAAAAGCATTGGCAACAAAAGCCAAAATAGACAAATGAGATCTAATTTAACTCCAGAGCTTCTGTACAGCAAAAGAAACAATCATTAGAGTGAACTGGCAACCAATAGAATGGGAAAAAAATTTGCAATCTACCCATCTGACAAAGGGCTAATATCCAGAATCTACAAAGACCTAAAACAGATTTACAAGAAAAGAAACAACAAAAAACAAACAAACAAACAAAAAAACCCATTCAAAAGTGAGTGAAGGACATGAACAGACACTTTTCAAAAGAAGACATATATGAGTCCAAAAAACATATGAAAAAATGCTCATCATCACTGGTCATAAAAGAAATGCAAATCAAACCACATTGAGATACCATTTCATGCCAGTTAGAAGGATGATCATTAAAAAATCTTACCCTCAAACCTAAAATGCAATAAAAAAAAAAAAATCTGGAGACAACAGATGCTGGAGAGGATGTGGAGAAATAGGAACACTTTTACACTGTTGGTGGGAGTGTAAATTAGTTCAACCATTGTGGAAGACAGTGTGGCGATTCTTCAAGGATCTAGACATAGAAATTCCATTTGACCCAGCAATCCCATTACTGGGTATATATCCAAAGGATTATAAATAGTTCTGTTATAAGGATACATGCACATGAATGTTCATAGCGGCACTGTTTACAATAGCAAAGACCTGGAACCAACCCAAATGCTCATCAATGATAGACTGGCACATATGCACATGGAATACTATGCAGCCATAAAAAATGATGAGTTCATGTCCTTTGTAGGGACATGGATGAATCTGGAAACCATCATTCTCAGCAAACTGACACAAGAACAGAAAATCAAACACCACATGTTCTCCCTCACAGGCGGGTGTTGAACAATGAGAACACATGGACACAGGAAGGGGAGCATCACACACTGGGGTCTATTGCAGGGGACTAGGGGAGGGACAGCGGGGTATAAGGAGTTGGTGAAGGATAACCTAGGGAGAAATGTCAGATATAGGTGACGGGGATGGAGGCAGCAAACCACATTGCCAGGTAGGTACCTATGCAACAATCCTGCATGTTCTGCATATGTACCCCAGAACCTAAAGTGCAATTATATATATATGTAAAAACAGCTGTGCATGGTGGCTCACACCTATAATCCCAGCACTTTGGGAGGCTGAGGCAGGTGGATCACCTGAGGTCAGCAGTTCAAGACCTGCCTGACCAACATGGAGAAACCCTGTCTCTACTAAAAATACAAAATTAGCCAAGCATGGTGGCATATGGCTGTAATCTCAGCTACTTGGGAGGTTGAGACAGGAGAATTGCTTGAACCCAGGAGGCAGAGATTGCAGTGAGCCAAGATCGTGCCATTGCGCTCCAGCCTGGGCAACAAGAGTGAAATTGTGTCTTAAAAAAAATGGTTAAAATAGTAAATTTTACATTATGTATATTTTACCACAATAAAACAAAACAATAACAGGAGTGTGCCCCATGGTTCTTAGCCTGTAGAGATTCTTTGTGAGGGAGGCACTGAGCTGCTGTGGATGTCCTGGAGGGGATCCTGTGACACAGGCCCAGGAGCTTCAGGCGCCATCTGATGGCTCTGCAGGGCATGGCAGAGAAATCCAATAAGGGTGAATGTGGGCTTTCTTTCACCTTCTTGAGTAGAGTGGCCATCTCCCCATCAGATGGCCAAGGACCAGCCTGGAGGGGAACAAAGCCAGGAGGGTAATTTAAAGGTACCCCATCCTCCCCCTCCAGGGGCAGCCCCTACCATTGTACTGAGCTCCCTATCCCTTTTCCTACCAGGATCCACCAATCATAAATATGCACAAATAACTGAGGCCCAAATCCTTTCCCAGTTCTGCAGTGGGGCTCCCCAGCACTTGGGACAAGAAGGAAATTTGGAGGCAGGAACTCAGAGGAATCGGGCAGGACTTACATTTCCAACTCTGCAAGACACCTCCCTGGAACTCACAGCAGCCATCATAATTATCACTTGCACAAGGGGTCTTATCACATAACAGCTTTCTCACTCCTCAGGGGAAAGGGGGTGGGGCCCAGTCTCAACCGCAGGGACTTGTGTCTTCATTCTTTATTTCCCAAACAAGTCAGTAGAAAATTGAGGTTTCTGAGCAATTTGCAGATTAATAACCACTGGAGATGTGGGTCCATATAACCTCACCAAGCGAAAAAGTAAGACCCTCCCCTCTCTCCTTCTCTTGAATAAGGACCTACAGTAGGTATCTTAAGAAGAAAAACAAGAGAAAAGCAGAAACGTAAGTAACCTTTCCTTTCCAGCATAGCAACTCTACTTGCAGCCCCGCCGCCCAGCAACTCCTGGATTAATCTTTCTTTCTTTCTTTCTTTTCTTTTTTTCCTTTTTCTACTCAATGGATTGTGGTCAAGGCCATTGTAACGTGAGCAGTGCCTCGGAGGGGATTGGCTGAGGGGGCTGTGAGGGGCCCCTTTCACAGAGGGCTAATTGCGTTTCAGACCACCAGTATTCGGGAGCTACAGATGTCTTCCTTCATTTGCCTAGGCAGTACAATTGGACCCATCTGTTGCATTTATTCCGCTGGCTCCCCTGCCCGCCCCCTGCCTACCTCCCACCCCCTCACCACCCCTCCTTCCCTCCCTTCCCTTGTCTGCTGAGCCTAAATTGAAAACTCATCAAAATGTAATCCAAGAGCAGTTTGGCTGCCTAGCCGCTGAGAAGGGGCTCCGTGGGAATAAAGGCCCCCCGCCACTTTTACACATGGGCCAGAGCCCGGGGAGCCGGGTCACAGGCAGCCTTAGGGGGAAAAGTGAGAAGTTAGCTGGCAGATGGGCTGCTCCACGCGGCCCTATAACCTGATGCCTCCGAAGAGGGGCCCTAGCAACGGGCGGGCCCAGGCCGGAGGACGCCGCTGCCCTGGAGGTGGCGACCCCACCTCGAAGGCCTCGCCCCTGGCCCGAGATTTCAAACGGGGCTGGGGCCAGGGCTCATCACTCTCTGACCCCCATCTGCCCTCTCGAGCTCAAAGGGATTTCCAAGGCAGAGAGGGCAGGGACAACGTGGCCTTGCAAGGATTGGGGAATGTGGCACTCGGGAAGGCTGGCTGCCTGGCCCAGGGTGCCCCCCTCCTGCCCTGCCCAGGCCTGCCCTCTGTTCACTCCTCCCTGGCTGCTGCCTGGCTGCAGGCTCACACCCTTTCCTGCACCTCCGCAGGCCATGAACTCTAGAAGGTAGGGTAGTGCCACTGGCGCCTTCGGGATGCCCCAGGCTCTGAGTCTGGTTGTGGGGCAGGCTTTGGGGCTCTGCGCTTGCCATCAGTACAAGCCCAGGCTGCAGTCTCTTTTGGGGACCCTTCCTGACACCTGCCCCAGTGTGGGCCGGGAATGGGCCTATGGATCCCCAGAACAGCAGATGGCTGTACCTTCCAGCTTGTCTGCAGATGACTTCTGGGAAAGGGCGGACTTCCAGAGATCATGATGTTTTAGGATCAATAGGCTTGGAGGAGCAGCTATGGTAAGATTTCATTGAATTGGGTGCCTACGAGGGCTTTGACACCTCCTCGTTGCTGAAGTGTTGTAAGTGCGGGTTTTTTTTAAAAAAAACTTCTTTTTACTGAAATCTACAGTTAAAAAAAAATTCATAGAACCCAGTATAAACACACACAGAGAAAATGAAAGCTGAAGGCTCCTGAATACTTTCTCTCACCCTAGGCAATGCCCTCTGATATTTGCTATTCTGATATTTTGTTTCATTTCATTCCAATGCTTAAAATGCTGATCATCTTGATTTGTTAAATTGCTTTCACAACCTATAGAAGCAGCAGTTCTCAACACCCACAGGCGTCAGAACCCAATCTTGAAATGCATGAAAGAGCAGGCTCCTGGGCCATCTGAGAGTTGGGATAAGTGGTTCTGGGGCGAGGCCCAGGAACAGCCTCTGTGACAGTGCTCCCCACCCCTTCAGGGGATTCTGTTGTGCTTTGAGAAACACTGCTGCTTCCAACGTGCTCGGTGGTGTCAAGCCCACAGTCTGAGCTGGAAACAACAATACGTTGACCACGCTGGTTAGCTCAAGGTGGGGTGTTCCCAGATCACCTCCTCCCTTCTACCTCCCTACCATCCTTAATTAAATCCTCACCCAGTGAGAGTGTGGACGTCAGGCCTGGCTTGGCTAGCTTTTAATTGAACTGTTAATTTGCTGCTTCAGAGAGAAAGGGTCCTGCAGTTCTGGAGCCTTCATTTGCTGCCATCCTAAGCTGGTTAGCTTTGTGGGGGCGGGTGGTGGTGGTGATGGGGGGAGCGGTACAAGCCATCAGCAGGGGAGCTAGCTGGGCCAGAATCAGGCCTTGGAGCTGCCTTTGCAGACAGAGGGCAGGCCGGGGCCAAAACCTTCTGCACCTGCCTCATTCTACTCACCAGCCGCCAAGCAAACACCTGCCCCAATGGGCCTCCAAGGCATTGACCTGGGTTTTGCATCCCCTCCCTCCATCTCGGTGATAACCATCTTCATCCTGTGACTCTTCTGCTCACACACCATTGTCTAAAGAGGAACAATCAGCTCCTCAACTTGATGCTCAAGGTCCCCCAGGAGTGGCTCCAAGAGCACCTCCTGGGGCTCTCCTCTTTCACCCTCTCTTCATCCAAGCCAGGCTAGGCCGTTTCCTAGCCCCAGTTGTGCTGTGTGTCTCCCCTGCCAGTCCTGGCCCCTTGATCTGATGTGCTTCCACTTGGAATGCCCTTGCTGAATTGTGCCAGTCATGAACCTGGCTTTGACTTCAAGAACAGCAGAATCCTAGTGTTCCTATGATGACTCTCTCTCTCTCTCTCTTTCTCTCTCTCATCTGTCTCTCAGCTTTGCTTGCTCCCTCTGTTCTGGTTTTGTGCTCATATGAAGGCGAGATGGTTATTATCCATTCCAGGATTCCATTCTATGAGCTAAACGACCCCAGCAAAAAGAGTGTGGATTTCTCCTTAGTTCTAGCAAACAATCGGAAATAGAGTCTAATTGTTCAGCTCGAATCTCTTATACATTCAACTTAGCATACATGTAAGGACACACTTGTCAGATATTTTCTCAGAAGTGAAATTGTGGGATTCGGGAAAGCTCATTTCTAGTGTATCCAACATTCTCTGTCAACTCTTGTGCCTCATAGAAGCTAGGGAGGTCTCTATGGCCCCATGAAATGCACAGTTGTCTAGGTGTCTAGGATAAGCTCTGGAAGAACCTCATGCATGGGTTCTCAAGGATCCTAGATTTGACACTGCCTTTGTTAAAATTTGCTTAAGCTTTGTATCTCTTAGGACATTAATAGGCAACTGAAATAGCAGCTCACTTGCCAGGTGGCATTTTTGGTTGGCATTTAGGATGAGACTGGCCCACCCTGACCACTGGAGTTCAGAGCCAGCAGACTGTCTAGCTAGTGTGTGATTTAAGAGATGTGCGTGGGCGTTTCTCCTGAGATGTTTTATGGTCACGATAATAATGGCTAATATTTATCAAACACATACCAGATGCCAGGTACTATGCATTAGTCCTCACAACAACCCTTTGAGGTAGATACCATTATTATCCTCAATTTATATATGAGAAAATGGAGGCACAGGGAGATAAAGCAGCTTGCCCAGGGTCACCTAGTTAAGAAGCAAAGACGGATTGACTCCCGGGTCTAGGTGCGTTATCACTATGCAATGTAAAAACAGCAGCAGCAACAATGATAGCAGCTGTGTGGCCTCTCAATGTCTCTGGCTTTTGGTTGGCTGTGAGAATGAATGCAGTCTTACTTGGTGTTCTCCTCTTTCTTTGTAGCAGGGTAGCTTCTAGGCAGCTTGTGGCAGGAACAATGCAGGTATCTACCCAGTGTAGGCTTTCACATTTCTCATGGTGCCCAAGTGGCTTCAAGGAGAAATTCAGCACTTGGACCACCTGACTTTATTATGTCAGCTTTATATTACATCATTTTCACACTTTCCAGCCATAGCACTTTCTTACTGGCCCCCAAACATGATACCCGTGGGTATCCTTAGAAAATAGACCACAAAAACATAAGTGCTAACATTTCACTGGAGGGGCAATCCCAGGAAAGCAGAAGTAAGGGTAAAGAGGGGTGAGAGAAAGCAGGGAGAATGAATACAAGAGAGAGCGTATGAGCTAGCCACTATGTGGTTACCCACAGAGGTGACTGCTTGGTCTTGCAAGACACCTTCATGAAGCTGCATGAAGCACCACACAGTTCAGAGGAGGAAGCGTGAACTGATTTGCTGGCTTTTGTCTCTGATTAGTCAACGTCCTCCCACGCAGGGTATCCATTGCCTTATCTTTCTGGGCTGTGCCACCTGGCCCTCCAGCAGTTACTAAGAAGCCAGTTCCCAAGACAGCAGTGGTGGCATCTGCAGCTGAGCCGAAGCATGCTGGGTGAGCCAGTGAGCACACAAACAGTGCACCCGCCTGTCCACTACAGCCTGCAGCCTCCCAGGCCCAGTGGAGTGAACTGGTTGGTGTGCATGCATGAGGAGTCTCTGGATGCTATCTGGTTATGCTGTAAGTGATAGGAGGAATGAGAAATGTTCATCAGAACAACACATGCCAGAAAGCAAGACATGTGTGCACATCTTCGCTTGTCACAGTCCTCCCAACCCCTTAAGGGATTTTGTGCACTTTGAGAAACGCTGCTGCTTCCAATGTGCTCAGTGGTCTCAAGCCCATAGTCACATAAACAGTCTAGGAACCACTCCTCTGTGCTATGTCACTTAAGTAGGCACTCACGTTTCCCAGATAAGTCAGTCATTCCCAAATCTGCCCAGTGGGCGCATCATCAAGCACCCACTTCTTCCTCCATTCAGTATTGAGTGCCTAGCCTGCTCCAGGCTCTGGGGATACAGTGTTGACTTAGACAATCCTGGTTTCAGGCAGCTCAGTGTCTCCCAGAGAGACAGACCCATGAACAGTCACTGCATCACAGTGTGATGGGCACAGTGATCAAAAAACACCTGGCAGACTAAGAAAGCACCATGGAAAGACGCTAGCCAGAGTGCTACAAAACCCCAAACAAGAGTTGCTTACACAGGCAAATGTCTATTTTTCTCTCCAGGTTTTCTTTCCATGGCAGTCATGGCACCTCTACTTCACGAAATCCTCAGGAACCAGGTTTCTCTCATTCCTAGCTTGTGGCCTTCAGCCTCATCCCCTGAGATGGTGGCACTGTTCCAGGTGGCAGGATGAAGGAGAAGATGAAGAAGCAAAGGACATTCTCCAGCCCTCGAAGAAAGCGTCCTGGAGGGTGCCTGCTGCATGCAGCCACCTTTACTTAATGTTCCGCTGGCCAGAACTGCATGGCTCTACCTCACTGCGGTGGAAACTGGGCAATGTCATTTTTCTCTTGCTCATGTACCTAGCTAAAAATTCTATCATGGCAGTCTTTGCCACAGACACAAACACACAGACGTGGTAGTGCTGGGAATTGGGGCAGTAGTTCTTGAAGGAAGTGGCACCTGAGGTGTCTTAGAAGAGAAATGGGTAGAGGGGAGGGCTATTTCAGATGGGGGTGTGTGTGGGCAGAGCACAGGGCTGCAGTCCAGCAGCTAGCCTCTCTGTGTTTGCACGGGTGCATATGTGTGTGCGTAGATGCAGCCATGTGTGGGGAATGCTGTCAAGAACTCACTCTGGAAAGGTGGGCAAGTCATAAGCCATGTGGTTCATGAACCTCAAAAAGGAACTTGGGCTTTATCTCCAAGTGCAGTGGGGAGCCACTGGCACGTTAGGAAGTCAAATCTGCAAAGGGAGACGAGTGGGGAGAGGAAGTGAGAGGAGAGGAGGAGGTCTCTCCGGCTGCTGGGTTGGCGAGGGGGATGGAGGAGGAACAGGCTGGAGGTGGGGAGAATCAGGTCATTTTGTCAAGTTTGAGGACGCTGATGAAGGGTGAAGAGGGTTTTTGGGGTGGGGGAGTGTTTGAGGGGGTGAGTATGGAAGAACTGGACAGAGAAGGCTGGGAACGGAGTTTGGGGTGTGTGTGTGTTTGTGGGTTGTGTGAGCATATGAGTGTGTAGGCATGAGTGTCTGTGTATGCTTGCAGGGTGTGAGTGTGCAGACATGAATGTGTGAGTGCTTGTGGGGTGAGTGTGCAGACATTAGTGTGTGTTTGTGGGGTCTGAGTGTGCGGACATGAGTGTGTGAGTGCTTGTGGGGTAGTGTGCAGATATTAGTGTGTGTTTGTGGGGGGTGTGAGTGTGCGGACATGAGTCTGAGTGCTTGTGGGGTGTGAGTGTGCGGACATGAGTGTGTGAGTGCTTGTGGGGTAGTGTGCAGACATTAGTGTGTGTTTGTGGGGTGTGAGTGTGTGGACATGAGTCTTTGAGTGCTTGTGGGGTGTGAGTGTGCAGACATGAGTGTGTGAGTGTTTGTGGTGTGTGAGTGTGCAGACATGTGTGAGTGCTTGTGGGGTGTGAGTGTGCAGGCATGAGTGTGTGAGTGCTTGTGGGGTGTGAGAGTATGTGACTGTGTATAAAGTTTGAGGAGGTGGAACAGTGACGGATGATGCCTACGTTTGGAGTGTGGCTATAACAAGGACAGTTTTTTTTTTTTCTGAGACAGAGTCTCACTCTGTCACCAGGCGCCAGGCTGGAGTGCAGTAGCACGACCTCGGCTCACTGCAACCTCTGCCTCCCAGGTTCAAGCAATTCTCCTGCCTCAGCCTCCTGAGTAGCTGGGACTACAGGTGTACGCCACCACGCCCAGCTAATTTTTTTGTATTTTTAGTAGAGACGAGATTTCACTGTGTTGGCCAGGATGGTCTCGATCTCTTGACCTCGTGATCCGCCCGCTTCGGCCTCCCAAAGTGACAGGACAGTTTGAGTGGTAAGAGGTCACTGGAGTCATGCAGGGCCTGCAACTGTGATCAGCTCTTCAGGGTGAGAACTAGTTGTCTGACCAGATACTGAGATCTTCAGAAGCAAGGCCTGGCAGAGGGGAAGACAGCGCCTGGGTCACTGTGGCTGTTACCATCATCACTGTCATCATCTTTGGTCAGCTGTGGGCTGGGAAGGGGACACTGAGATGTGGCATCTGGTGGCTTGGAGAGTTATTGCTTCACGTGTTTGCTCCTGGATGTGGAAACACATCCTGGGTAGATCAAGGACAGAAGCTGGGCCTGAGCCAGGCCTCAGGCAAGAACTGTGGGTCAAGGTGCCAGTGCCTGCAGTCCAGTGGGGTATCTAACAGTCGCTAGGAAACCAGGTCGGCCTCTGCCCAACGGAAAGCTCCCTGCATGGAGGGCCAGGCGCTGGGGCCCGGTCTCCTGTTGCCCCAGGGATAATAAGGACTTCAGAAAGGACAGCCCCGACTCAGGGCTCAAAGAGGCTTTAGTTCCTTGTTTGGCGGCTTAAAAAAGGCAAACAGAAGCTTTTCTCCTTTGGGGATCAATGTGAATCCCAGAAAATCCCATTATTTCCCTTTGAGATCAGTGGCCTACTCTTGAGGGCATTCTCTTCCCCAAGGCAACAAGCCCTCTCCACACCCTGTGTGAGCATCCTGTCCCTGCGTGGCCCTATAGGTGAGGGGGTGGAAACGGGGTACAGGTGAACCCCAGGTTGCTTACAGCTGTCTCCTCACCTGTTAGTCCACCCTGACCCCTCCACAGCCCTAGAAGCAGGGAGTTGTATATAGAGGTGAGGCGGGGTGGGGGACAAAGCCACTAGAAAAAATGTTTTTCCATTTCTCCTTTTCTAGGAAGTCATTTCTGACCTCAGAAGATGGCTGAGAGGGCCTGCTTCTCTAGGCTGCTGCCTCATTTGGGATCTGCATCTGTGCCACCACTTCCCACGAGGATTCTCGGCAGGTGGGACGCATATCATCATGGGAGGATGCTCACGATGGTGGAAGATGACATTTACTGAGCCTTTACTTGGTACCTGGCACTGGCTAAGGTCCCTTAATGTGTTTAAGAACTCTATGAGGGCATTATTATCTCCATTTTACAGATGAGGAGACTGAGGCATGGACTGGCCAAGTCACTGACCCAAAGACATCCATGGTAGGTGGGAGAGCCCTGCCTGGTTAGTAGCATGTTGAGGAAAGAGCCCTGAACTGTAAGGCTCTCTAGGAAGTTGCCCCTAGTGGGCCTCTGTTTAGATTTAAAAACAAAACAAAATAATTTTTAAAACCCTCCAGTTTAATTTTTCCAAGAGAAAATCGATGGAGCATGCCTGACCACTTATCCATATTGACCACCAACAGCCAGCTTCCTCCTTTCCAAAATCTGCATCCCAAACTCATCTATCCTGTGTGTGCTGAGCGCTAAGCCAAGGCCCAGGGGAAGAGCAATCAAGCAGAGATCACTCCTTGCTATGTGCCGGGCCTGTGACAAATGCTTTCCAAAACCCCCGGCCTTCATAATCCTTACCATTTGGTGATCAGAGCAGACCCTGCTAGTCTGTGATGGAGCAATGAGTGGGGTGAGCCCCAAATGAGGAAATAGGGTCTCAGAGCCAGGGCCAGTGTCTTGCCTAGTAATGTAGAGTCTAGACAGGACCAGGATTGTCTGACTTGGGAACTCACATTTTGATCCACTGAGGTCCCCACACAGCTTGATGACATCTCCTGTGCACTGCTTTTTTTTTTTTTTTTTTTTGCCTGGCTGGCTACCCCATTCTCAGTGGTGCTTCTGAAAGGGACAGGTTTCCTTGAAGTGACTTCTGAGTGGGTGAGATGTTGGCAACAAGTCCTTCTCTGTCACTTCTAATTCAGATGAATGTGGGTGTGGTGTACTGGGAAGCTCAGAGGCTTATGCACTCTGTTTTCTGAACCCTATTTGACTTTGAGACACATACACAGAGGCACAGGACATGCAGTCCCTATGCGGGAGTCTTTTGGAGATGTGCTTTAATGCAGAGAGAAGTCTTTCATTAGCATTGAAATAGGTGCTCCAGAGAGCACTTGAAAGCTGTTTGCTCTTTTAAGTAGACTAAAACTTCCCAGCTCTCTGGAGCCTGCACGGTGGCTGGCCTTATGCCTTTCCTAGAGGAGCCCGATGCAGCCTGGGCTGTGGGGTTTTCAAGCAGCTGCTCCTCTCATCATTCCCAGGAGCATTTTGCACATCCCAGCTGTGGGTTTTGATCCAGGGAATGTGAACAGAGGGACCCTTGTGGAGCCCGGGCCTGGCCCAGCTTGTCCCTCCTGCAGTTGTCCTACCCAGGGTGCCCACCTCTCTCCCTCTGGGCTTCCCTTCACTCAGGCAGGACTGATCAGCTTAAAGAGGCTGTGTCCCTGCTGGGCCTCTTGGCCCCTCTGTCCTCCCAGGTGGCCTCTGGGCAGACTGATGCCGGATTTGCACTTACTTAGCCTGGAGAAGAAGTTGGGGACCGATGGCCAGAGATCAAAGGTTAAGAGGGGTTAAGCCTTCACCCCAGAAGGTCACTCATCAGGCCTGAGACAAGTATCTCACAGGTATTTTCCAGAAACCTAGAGCAAAGGTAGGCCTTCGGGGCATGTTCATCCACTTACAGTCACACGACTGAATGACAGGGATATGTTGGAGAAATGAGTTGTTCGGTGAGTTTGTGGTTGTGCAGAATCACAGAGAGAACTTAAAGCCTAGATGGTATATATGCTTTTACTTACATATATTTTTATATGGAAAACCAAATATCCCAGCACCATTACTGATAATCAGTCATCTCTCCTACTTGATCTGCAATGTCAATATCAGGTGCCATACATCAGATTTCTATATGTGCTCCATTATCATCTTATGGGACCACTATCATATATGTGTGGTCTATTGTGGATTGAAAACGTTATTGTGCGGTGCATGACTCTACTAAGGAAATACCATCCTCCTGGCATAGATGATCCATACCCCAGATTTTGTGCAAGTTACTGCTTCCTGGGGCCTCTGTTTCGCCATCTTTCCAATAAGGAGTTTGGACTTGACTGATTGACAATGTATGGCAGACAGTTCATTATCTTGGTCAATTAGAGCCCTTAAATATATTTCTATTCTCAGACAATCAGAGGAAGTTAGACTAGACAAGACCGATAAAAGGAAAAAGGACAGTTGGCCTTGATCGGAATTCCTAAGAGGGGTTGTAACATCTTTTTCCTGGGGATCTGGGTGATCAGAGCAGACCCTGCTGGTCTGTGATGGAGCAATGAAAAGGGTGAGCCCCAAGCTGAGCCTCAGCTCCTTCCCATCTGCCCACCTTCCTTTCCCCTTCATAAGAGCCTATGGTAAGCAAATGGCTTTGATTCAAAGGAGTCTGATTCATCAAGCCTGATCCAAGCTCGAGCGAGCTGGTTTGTCCTGAGCACATGGTAGAGTTCCATACAGTGGGAATGGGTGGGACATTTTTCTACCTGCTTGCCTCTCAGTCAGGAGCAGTGCTATGGTGCATCAGTCAGGTTGGTGGCATCCCAGTGTCTGCCAGCTGTGCAGCCCAGAGGTATAGGCTTCATGCAGAATGGACACAACAAATGTGGCCAGCTGCCAAAGCACCAACCAAGGCTGCAACTTTGATGGGCATTGTGTGGGCAAGACCCGGTGAAGTAAACTGAGGGGAGAGAAATTTCACAGACTGTCCTTTTCCCCTACCAGGGGCTTTCTGTTCCCATTCTAAGGAGTGCTCAAACCATCTCTCCAAGGCACTTGGGTCAAGGCCACAAGGTCTTCCAGGACTGTGGAGGAGTCCCATTTTGGTGGGTCAAAGGGAGGCAGCTGGTCTGGGGAATGGACACCTGATGTTGATGAGGGGGGACTGAGGACCTGTTGGGGTTTCATAGCATGGCTCTGGAGTCAGGAGGAATAAGGGTTAATCCCAGGCTCCATTTCTGGCTCTGAAGCTTGGACAAATGACTTAACTTCTCTGTGGCTCCCCCCGTCAGATCTACATACCGGGGTAATAATGGAGCATCCGTGAGCAGTCACGTGAAAACACACAGTGAGCGCTGGCAGCATAAATGCTCAATAAGTGACAAGTGATGCCACAAATAACAAGAAGACGGGGCCAGGCATTGAAGGAATATGATGTTCAAAGTGATTACTCCACTGTGAGTACCACCTGTTACTTTTTGTGGCCTTTGATCTAATCAACAGCCCCATGGAGGGGAACTGCTGCTGTCCCCATTCTACAAATGAGCCCACTGAGGCTTGAAGGGGGCTTGGGTTTGAGCCAAACCTTGGATTCAGAGCCTTAGGCTTACCCTGACCTTGGGCCTTGGGCACGGTGCTTCACAACAGCAGAAGGCTGTGCCTACCTTCATCCGTGAAAAGGGTGGAGAGGCTGGAGGAATGCCCATGTTCCCTGGAGAAAGAATTGGAAAGAGGTGAAAACTGAATATATGTATAGACGGAGTCTTGCTCTGCTGCCCAAGCTAGAGTGCAGTGGTGCAATCTGGGCTCACAGCAACCTCCACCTCCTGGTTCAAGCGATTCTCCTGTCTCAGCCTTCCTTGTAGCTGGGATTACAGGCACCTGTCACCACATCTGGCTAGTTTTTGTATTTTTAGTAGAGATGAGGTTTCACCGTCTTGGCCAGGCTGATCTTGAACTCCTGACCTCATGATCCACCCGCCTCAGCCTCCCAGAGTGCTGGGATTACAGGCGTGATCCACCATGCCTGGCTGAAAATGGAAGATTTTAAAGGCAGAAGGAGCTGTTGCTCTCAGCCTGGCTCCTGGCTGCATACCTGGCCAGGACACAGAGAGGGTTTTAGGACCTGCCAAGGCCCAGGGCACAAACCACAGAAAGTGGATCCAAATGGGTGGGCTCAGCAGCCTCTCTGTTGGGTGGGGGCTTTTGAGACTGAGTGGGTGGGGGTGGGGCCCACACTGTTCCCTCTCCCAGCAGGGATGGATGTGGCAATCAGGAACAGATGGCAGTCCCCTGAGAGGCAAATGGGAAGAGAGGAGAAACCACGGCCTCATTGACAGAAGGGTCAGACTAGGAGCAAAGCTCAGGAAGAGAGATACTTCCCTCCTGGGCATCTCCATCATTGGGGGCCTTGCCCCCCTTCTCCCCTGGAGCAGCCTGGGGTCCCCAGTAAAGGTGGCACTAGCAGGACAGAGAGGACAAATGGGTCAGAGCTGCCCAGTGGTTGTGTGCAAGGGCTGGGGATGGCAGAGCTATCTCACCCTGGGGGACCTTAGACAAACCCTCTGTCCATGAAGCAGATGACAGTGCCCACCACAAGGAGCCTCAGGTCCAGGGATATTCAACTGGCATCACCTAGGTCAGGGCTGGAGTTTTCCTGCCCACTTCTCCCCCACCCCCACCCACTGAGTTTTTCAGGAATCTCACATTGTGGGGATATTGAGGGCCACAAAGGGGAAAAGAGTTTTCTTACTATTAGTCTTACGGAACGTCTGTGGGAATACCTGAGGGCTCTGGAGCCTAAATCAGGAGCTTTAACGAAGTGAACTGGGGTTGGGTGGTGTGTGTGTGTGTGTGTGTGTGTGTGTGTGTGTGTGTGTGTGTGTGTGTGTGTGTGTTGGGTTGCTCTGGTTGCCCTGGGAGGTTTGATGGCAGGGAGTGGTTGGATGATACTTGGCATAGGCAATGCTGGGCACTGGGGTGGTCCTGAGCCTACTGCTAAAAGAGAAAAAATCTCCAGTCAGCTTTGTGAGTTACTGCAAGCTGTCTCTAGAGGCAGAATCTCCCCACTCCTCCAAGAGCCCTGTGGTGGTCTTCTCAGAACTCAGGCACAATCTCTGGGAAGCCCATCTCATGTCCCCTGGACCCTTGCAGATGTGCCTGTCTGGGCCTCCTTTCCCTCCCACAGTCCCATCTTTGAGGTGGAAGGAAGGAGCCAGAGGCAACAGGCGCTCCAGGACCTGGCCTGTGACAGGCTGAGCTACCAGGCGGTCCTGCTCTGCTTCCCACCTCAGCTGCACTAAATGGGGCTGCACTGAGGGAATGCGGATGAGGGTCTTGCCAGTCTGCCTGAAAGGATGGGGATAGGGATGAGGTGCAGTAATGGCCACGGACCCAAAGGACCAGCCACATAATAAACGGAGACCTTTCAGCTTTGCACTCCATGGCCTGGAACCCCAAGTGAAGTTTACAAGGAAGACTCTAAGCCTTTAAAACATCTTACTGAACATCACCCCACATGATACTAAAAATAAAATGCCTCCAGATCTCACATTAAATTAAATTTATATAGAACTATAGAAGATAGTGGATTTAAACTCGACTAGTTAACAATGTAATATTAGAAGCATTTACTTCAATGCTTATTAATTTCACTTTTGCCACGTTTTGTTTGTTTTTACAGCCAGCAATGTTTTCTCAAGTCTCAAACCTTTCCTTAGGCCCCAGAGAAAAAGCCCGCGGCTTTGTGCTTGTGTTTTGCGGGGTGGTGGCTGTGGGTGGGGTTCAGTGGGTGACGGCCTGTCCCCTTCCGCCAGCCTCCTCAGGTCCTTCGGGAGGCGCCAGATTGTGTGGGCGGCGTCGCCTGGGGACGGTGGGATGGGGCTCCCACCCGGCCCAGGGCAGAAGCGCCTTCTTGGCTGGCTAGGGAAGCTCCGCCAGAGTGGCCTCCTCCCCTCCCCCAGGCCGGGGAGGAGGCCGCGGAGGGCTCTACTATTGGAGAGGCTTTCATCTCTTTGTTTTTACAGCGATTAACCCGTCCGAGCGCGCTCCGAGCGTGGCTCCTGGCAGCGCAGGGGGAGGGGAGAGGAGGGCTGGGCAAGGAAAGGGATGGAGGGGGGCCTTGGGCTTTGTCGCTTTTAGGGAACTCTGCTGCCATAGCAATGGGCCTTTCTATGGCCTGACTTTGATTTCGATTCATTGAAAGAGCCTGTCTGCCCAGTCTCGCGAGTGGAGAGGGCGTTCCGTCTTCTCCAGCCTAGCCCCGCGCCCCTCGCACTGGGGAGGGTAGGACGCTGTAGCAGGGCCAGGATCGCGGGTCTGCAGGTGGTGGAGGTGGAGGAGCCCGGGACTTAATTTTGGGTACACCTCACCACTCCTAGGGTCCCCCAAGATGGACGCCTGGCCTTGCGCGCCTGTTCCCCTGGGAGACCCTTCCTCTCCCCGGGCGTCGGGACAGGAGGGAGGCGAGCGGTCCAGCCCTTGTCCGGCCCGGAGAGAGTCCAGGGCACCTGCCAGTCCTTCCACCTCTGCATGCATTTCACACTTTCTATCCTGTTAGGCGTCCGCACTCCTATGCCAATGAGGACTCCCCTTCCCACCCCTGTTTTTTTTATGTCATGTGGATTTAATCTAGTTAGACGATTTTATGCTTAAAATTGCATTGTTAACAGCAATTGTTTAAAAGTAGGCCGAGAGCGAGGGCGCCCAATCTTTGAACCGGTCGGGTTTTGCATGCCTCCGCTCCGCGCCCGTGGATCGCTGCACGAAATCGTCCAGCGCGGAGCAGGGCTGGAAGGGGGAGAGACACAAAACAATTCTCGGGCTTTCTGGCTACTGAGCCTTCGAGGACGTTTCCCCGAGCGCAAACAGATGCAAATGTCTCTGCAAACATTGCACAAAGCTATTCAGAGAGAGGCAGCCTCTCGAGGCCTCAATAGCCTTTTAAAACTAGTCCAATTGCCCCCAAGCAGAGGTAAAGGGTCCACACGCATTTTTTCACTTTGGCTGGAAGGGGGGCGGAGGAGGCGAGGGCCTTGGGGAGAGGGGTCTGAGGGCTGCTCTGGTTCAGTGGTTCGTGCCAGCGACCCCAGCTGCAGCGTGCGGAAGACAGGCGGGAGGATGCAGTGGCCCAGGGCACCCGCGGGGACCGCGGTGCAGCCGAAGCTGGTGCCGCGGGAATGCTCGCACCGGAGAGGATCCGGGGCCTTTCAGGCCCACAAAGACCGCACTAAATCGCGACGCGCACAATAGCATGAAAGGGCGCACTCAGACCCTACTGGAACACAGTAGATTCACACCCCTCCGAGGGGACTAATAAACTTTTAACTAAAGCGCTCTGCTCCGCTCCGCGGTCAGAGCGGGCGTGCGCCCTGCTGGCCCCTCCGCGTACGCAGACTCAGTCTTTCGCGTCTCTTGGAGGCCCAAGGGCAGCCGCTGAGCTGAGGGCCAGGCATTTTCTTCTAAGAACTTGGCCGGCAGAGGAGCCTGGGGCCTGCAGGTGCGGTCCTTAATGCACCCCAAACTCACGTGGAGCTCGCCTCCCCAGAGGCATTTCCTAGCAGTTCGGAAAAGGACATCGGGACCTCTAGATTCCAGGCGGGACGAGGAAGAAGCTCCAGTAAAAGATGCCAGCGTAGGCGCGGACTTAGCTGTGGCCAAGCCGCCACCTCCTCCATTCCAGGGCTGGGGCCTTCTTTCCCGTCCCCGCACGCGGCAGGTCCTCTGGACGCGCTGGAGGCCGAGCCAGAGCAGGCACGAGCGCTGAGGGCCCGGAAACGCCCCTTCTACCGTCGCCCTCTTCCCTGCGTTGGGAGACCTACTTCCATGCCACCCACATTTGCTGAAGCCTCTCGGGGTTCTGCCTTCACCCATCTTCTGGCCTGGTGGTCTCAAGGACAGAAATCAAGCTGTACATAGCCCCAGAGATCCACCCACCCTTCCTTTCCAGTTAAGCAATAGTCGGTCTAAGCCATTTGCTTGGATAGTGAAGAAGTCGGCTCACAAAGGACGGTGAATGGGCTTCAGAGGCAGCCCGGAGGTGTCTAATCTGCTGGCGCCTGTCATTCCTGAGTCCCCAAACTTTACCTTAAGGGCAAGGGATACATTTCACTCCCCACAGGAAGTGCCCCGTGGAAAGTGTTCCACAGTGTCAGTGGAATAGATGAGTGAGTGATGTGGTGCTCTGGGCAGGGAAGTCTCCCAAGCGCTCAGCAGTGATTTGAGTCTTGGGCGTGAAGGAAGAAGCCTCCTAGCTTCTGGTAGTAGATCCTAGCTCCAGACGCGATCCAGACGCTCCTCTGTTAGAGCCCGAGTTTCGTGTGCGGCCACAGAGCTTTCCCCACCTCAAACGCCCAATGTCATGCTACTGTGGTTATCCCCATCTTTCGGATGAGCACATCCAGGTTCGAAGTTGCCGTCGCCCGCCGAACAGCGGCAGGGCCAGGTTTTGAACCTTGGCAGTTGATTCCTAGTGTCGATTATGGATTCCTTACAAACCGAGCTTCTTTCTTCTCCAACCCCACCCCCACCCGCAGCTCTGGAGACCATTTCTCCAGGCTGGGGGACGCAGCCTGCCTCCCAAGAGGCGCGTTCCTGTCGCCTTGGGCAGGTGCAGGCCGGGCAGGCGGGTGGGGCGGGACAGGGGCGTTATCTCCTGACCGACGAGGGCCGCACATCTGTTTATCTCTGAAGCGGCGCTGGATTGGATTTCTCGATGTTTATCTCCCTCGGAGGAGCAGCTCGCTGGGGCTGCAGAGAGCGCAGCTGCGGGCTGGGCAGTGATTGACAGGTCGGGAACAGGGCCTCCCGCCCCTCTTCCATCTGAGAGGGAGCGCTTGGCTGCCCACCGCCCACCCCATCCTAGAGCGCCGCAGGTGATCTTGCCGGCGGCCAGGTGCCTCTGAGTTCTTCCGCGCTCAGGCCTCCTCCTCATTAGAGACCACTTAGCTGGGCCAGAGAGACTGCAGTGTTGACTTAGTTAGGCAGTCTAGGGCGAGGGGTGGGGAGTGGAGGAGGTGGCCAGTGAAAAGATGGATGAAATCCTAATGAGTCCATATCCTAACCTGTCAGGGAGGCAGCCTAGGGGAACCGAGGGAGGGCCCTCGGAAGTGCCCTCTGCTCTCAAGAATGCCTGGGGCTAAGAGGGGAGCCTTAGTACCCGGAAGAGGTACTGGGAGAGGGAGCTTCCAGGCCACAAGTAGGGCTGCTTCAGGAGGCTGTGAGGTCACAGGAAACCCAGAGTTGAATGTTTGTCTACCTTCCTTAGCTATCCCACTACCCAAACTAGGTGACCGCCCCACTTTCTTCTCCATCATTGTGGTTTGTACTTATGTACACACCCACCTGACATGGTTGTGTGGTTGGTGAACCTGGGCTCCTGCCGGTAGAGCTGGAGCCTGAAGTAGTGTTCAGGCAACCCTTGTTGCTGGCTAGGACTATTGGGCCTTTGAGGAGGTAGGCTGAACCATGGTGTTGCAACCATTGTTCATAAGGCACCTAGGATCATGAGAAAAGGCATTTGGATTTTGATCATTTTCATGCTGGTCCCCTACTTGGAACCTGTTGTCCTGGTTTATTACGTGAATGTCAGCATATGTTGATGACTTTAATTCTCCCTGCCCCAGTGACTGCCTTAGAAATGTGACATGTTGGAGAGAGATCCAAGATGGCCACTTAGCAGCAGCTCAGGAATGTAGCTCCCAGTGAAAGCACAGAGAGCAATCTACATCAACTAGATGCCGCAACTTCAGACGAATTTTTGTTGCCCACAAATTGGGAGATTCCTGACAGAGGAGCCACACGGGTCGCCAGCTTGACTCTTTTGGCTGGCGCGGTGCTTCTCAGTGCGGAGTGTATGGGACTGGGTGCCCTTTTAGTCAGGCTCAGCTGGTCCCATTCTCACAAGGAGAACAGCAATTGAAAGCGCTGAGGACTGAGCATTTCACAGCAAGCACAGCCGAACCCAGGAAGACCTAGCTCTGTGGGGAAGGGGCGTCCACTGAAGGAAAACTAAGAAACAGAAAAAACTTCATCACCAACAAGCCAGATGTCCACTCAGAGACCCAATCTGAAAGTTGGCAATTACAAAGGCAACAGGTGGATAAATGGGAAGAAACCAGTGCAAAAAGGCTGAGAACACCTAAAATCAGAATGCCTCTCCTCCTACAGGGGATCGCACCTCCTCATTAGCAAGGGAACAAGACCTGACGGATAATGAGTGTGATGATCTGTCAAAATCAGGCTTCACAAGGTGGATAATAAGAAACTTCTGTGAGCTAAAAGAACATGTTCTAACCCAATGCAAAGAAACTAAGAACCTTTAAAGAAGATTTAACGAAATGTTAACGAGAATGGACAACTTAGAGAGGAATATAAGTGAATTGATGGAGCTGAAAAACACAACACGAGAACTTCACAAAGCATGCACAAGTTTCAACAGCCGAATTGACCAAGCAGAAGAAAGGATATCAGAGGTCGAAGATCAACTCAATGAAAT
>CAUYQU010003171.1:0-22040 GCA_963574635.1 Cheracebus regulus
CATTTCGTTAAATCTTCTTTCAAGGTTCTTAGTTTCTTTGCATTGGGTTAGAACATGTTCTTTTAGCTCACAGAAGTTTCTTATTATCCACCTTCTGAAACCTGATTCTGTGAGTTCATCACACTCATCCTCCATCAAGCCTTGTTCTCTTGCTGATGAGGAGCTGCAATCCTGTGTAGGAGGAGAGGCATTCTGATTTCAGGTGTTCTCAGCCTTTTTGCACTGGTTTCTTCCCATTTTTGTGGATTTATCCACCTGTTGTCTTTGTAATTGCCGACTTTCAGATTGGGTCTCTGAGTGGATGTCCAGCTTGTTGTTATGAAGTTTTTTCTGTTTCTTAGTTTTCCTTCGGGGGGCGCTCCTACCCCACAGAGCTGGGCCTTCCCAGGTTCAGCGGTGCTTGCTGTGAAACTCAGTCCTCAGCACTTCCAATTGCTGTTCTCCTTGTGGGGATGGGACCAGCCGAGCCCGACTAAAAGGGCAGCCAGTCCCGTACACTCCGCACCGAGAAGCACTGCGCTGGCCAAAAGAGTCACGCTGGCGACCCGTGTGGCTCCTTCACCGGGAATCTCCCAGTCTGTGGGCATCAAAAGTTCGTTTGCAATTGCGGCTTCCACTCGCTCTCTGCGCTTTCACTGGGAGCTACAATCCTGAGCTGCTGCTACATGGCCATCTTGGATCTCTCTCCTTGAAAAGTCAGTCTTTTAAACATGCTGACATTTAATGTGTACATGCAAAAATGCAAATTTAGCTCTTAATTTAGAAAACCTACAAAAATGAACTTATAAAAGATCATAGACCTAAATGTAAAACTGAAGTTATTTCACTTTCAGAAGAAAACTCACAGAAACATCTTCATAATCTTGGATGAAGCAGAGTTCTTAGATACAACACCAAAGCATGAGGTGCAAATGAGAAAAAAGGACTATAATTAACTGATTAAATTCTGAAAAATAAAAGTTGCATGCTTCAAAAGACAATGATATGAAAAGTTACAATCTAAGAGAATGTATTTGCAAATAACATCTGTTAAAGGATTTTTGTCTAAAACATGTAATAAACACATAGAACACAAAAGCAAACTGATTTTTTTAATGAAAAAATAATTCAAATAAATACTTAATCAAAGAAAATATACAAATGCTTAATAAGCACATGAAAAGATGCTCAACAAGTCATTTGGGAGAATAAAATTAAAATTACTATGAGGTATTACTTCTTACCCACTGGAATGGCTGTATTGAAAAACACAGAAAATACAAAGTGTTGGCAAGAATATGAAGAAATTGAAACCCTCATGCTTTGCTTGCTGGAATGTTAAATGGTGCATTCACTTTGAAAAACAGCCTAGAAGTTCCAAAGAAAGTTAAATACAGTTGCCCTATGCCCCAGATACTCACTGCTAGTTATATACACAAGAAAAATGAAAATATACATTCACACTAAGACTGGCACATGAATTATCATAATTATTATTTGTCATAGCCAAAGAGTAAAAATAAAGATATGTCCATCAAAAGATGAATGGAAAAAGCATAATGTAACATATCCATTCAAGTACTAGGATAATAATAAGCCTACAGGCCAATGGAACAGAACTAAGAGTCCCAGAATAAAACCTTACATTTATGATTGATTGATATTGCAAAGACACCAAGGTGATTCCATGGGAAAGGATAGGATTTTCAAAAAATAGTGCTGATATCATTATACAATATCCCTTTTGTCTTAGGTAATTTTATTTACTCTGAAGTGCAGACAATCAAAAGAAAGCAGATTTGCTATATTAATGTCAGATAGTATACATTACATGTTTGTTTCACCCTTTTACTTTCAAACTGCTTATAATTTTATATTTTAAATTTCATTTTTAATTGAAAAATAATAATTGTATATATTTATCAGTTACAATGTAATATTATGTTTACCTTACAGATTGATTAAATCAATCTAATAAAAAATCACCTCATGTACTTTTTCATTGTGAAAACTATTAAAATCTACTTTTGAATAAATTTTCAAATATATTTGAATTGAGTTACTTCCAGACAATATATTCTTGCTTTACATTTTTTGATCAACTTTTCTAATATCTGCATATTAATTTGTATATGTAACTATTTATATTTGATTTATTGATTGCCACATTAAAGCGCAAGTCTGCTATTTAAAAAGCATAATAAGTTTTAATATGGTATATGGTTGTGACACGAAATTTGTAATTTAAGCCATTTTAAAGTGTTTGACTCAATGGCATTTAGTAGATTTACAATGTGGTGTAACCATTATAGCTATATAGTTCCAGAATATTTTACCACCTCAAAGTAAAATTCCATACCCATTAAGCAGTCACACTGCATTCTCCCCTCCTCACAGCCACCGCGAATCATTAACATCTATTTTTCTACTCTGGATATTTAATATAAATGAATTCATATAGCATGTGAATGTTTTTCTGGCTTCTTTCATTTAGCATGATGTTTTCAAGGTGTAGCTATGTTATAGCATTTATCAGTACTTGATTCATTTTTATAGCTGAATAATATTCCTATTATGAGTAAACCACATTTTTTTAGTCATCAGTTAATGGATATTTAGTTTTTCTCCACCTTTTTTGCTAGTGTGAATAATTCTACTGGAAACATCTGTATACACATTTTAGTTTGAACAACTGTTTTCAACTCTTCACTAGGTTTTTTCTGAGGGTCCACCAGGGTAGAAAAATCTTATTGTTGTCGAGTGAGGATATGAGTCCAGGCTTCTCACATGGTCTGATATCGTGGGGAGAAAAGACTTTATAACACCCAGTGGAGTGAAAGTCCTGGCTCCCTCCTATGCCTCCTCTGAAATCACACCAGCATGGAGTTCCAGTATCTCTGCTCTATTACAGCATCCGGAGAACGGAAGTCTAGACTTCTCATTTGGTTTTTGTTGTCACAGGTCGGGTCACAGGTTTTGTTTCATTTATTATTTTTTCTGTGGAAAGATGAGAACAATTATTGTTTAAAAGTTTCCTCTCTTGATAGGCTGCCTCTTTCCTGATCTGTTAGCATAAAAGCAGGCTTGTATTGGAGATATTTTTTCTACACACCTGTCAGTCTTGGGTTGTCAATTTCATGAGCTCCAGATCTAGAATATATGGGGCAGAAGAAAATGCCCAGAGACCTCACCATCATGTTGTTCCTTGTGTCCTAACAACACTGGAGAGTCTGCTTTCTTCACTCCTCCTTTCCTAGGATACTTATTTTCTGTTTTATATGTAATAATCAAGGGTTTTGGTCACACTTAGGGATAGAGATTAAAAAAATACATGTCTATTCTACCTTCCTGGAAGTGGTAGTCACTCATTTCCTTTTATTGCATTGAGAGATATCGACTGGTTGCAGGAAGTCTGAACAGCTCTGTGAGCTCCCAGAAGTTACTTCTCAACTCCTTACCTGTTCTAAATAGGCAAGGTATTTACTCATTTGACAGATCATACCTGAATGCTGTCAAATACAATGATGCACAACAAACTGGGTAAAAATGTATCTGTAACCTATTAATAGCATTGTATTAGTTTGTAGTCCAGGCATCCTATCTAAAAAACCCATCACTCACATTTTACAACACCACATTTACAAAATATATATATGAAGAATACAATTATCCAGGTACCATAACTGAGTTAAATGTGAGCATTGACCTCAGGAAATGTCTGTATATATCAATATCTTATAAATGGGAACTATAAGAGGGTGTCTGAGCCCAAGTGACAATAGGTCTATATTCTAGGGTTAGACTAGAGCTCTTAGAATTTCTAATTCTAAATATGGGATTTTTTTGCATGATAAGACTGAGCCTCCTGGTGGGTGTCAAGTTACCCAGCTATGAGGAGAGGGAAAAAAGGTTCTGGTTTGAACTTTCCAATCTTTGCCAATTTCCTACCTACCACCAGCACTGTTAAAATATGTCTAATAAGTACACAGCAGCTTTTCTGAGTTAGATATTGAGTGTCAAAGTGAAGTTCCTTTGGTTCTTCTATAGTTGCCAAAAATAGATCGTTTAATGAGGTTACTCTTCTTATTGCAAAGAAACTCTTATTGCTAAACAGGGAAACATCTATCTACATGAATTGGTGAATTTGGACAGTCCTAATATAAATATACTTTTTAAAGTGATGTAAATAGTAACTGTACTTTGCTCTAGGAAATGAAATGAGTTAAAAGATTGCTGATCTAAAACTGTGGTTATGTATAATTTTTTAATTTATTTATTTTTTTGTTTTTTTTTTTTTTTGAGATGGAGTCTCATTCTGTCACCAGGCTGGACAGTGGAGTGATCTCTGTTCACTGCAATCTCCACCTACCAAGTTCAACTATTGTCCTGCCTCAGCCTCCCAAGTAGCTGAGATTACAGGCACATGCCACCCTGCCCGGCTAATTTTTTATATTTCTAGTAGAGATGGGGTTTCACCATGTTGGCAGGATGGTCTTGATCTCCTGACCTCGTAATCCACCTGCCTTGGCCTCCCAAAATGCTGGAATTACAGGCATGAGACTCTGAGCCTGGCCTATGTATAATTCTTAAATAAGCATAATTGTATGCTTGCATTGTTAATAATGTGATCAGGTACTGAAATTCTATATTAACTACATTGTAAACAAATATTAAATATATGCATCAATTAGCTGTTACATTTGAATAATAAATGAACATGCTTTCATGCTTTTCAATTTTGACTGGTATGACTATTAAGTACCCCTCAAACGTTGATGTGATTTGAGAATTTTAAAAATTAATTATCCATTTTGACAATTTAAAAATTAGAGTAAACGTTTTTTTCAGTAATCTTACTTTTTCACTAAATAAAAGTTGCTGCATCAAGTTTTAGTATCATTTTAAAATATGTCCTTGTAGAAGTTGCCATAAATGTTGACATTTTCAGCAGCATAAATTTATAGTGACACTGAATTTTTATGACACTATAAATGTCCCTACTCATGTTGACATCTATAGCTGCGTTTTCACAGAAATATAAGAATTTGTATCTTAGACATGTGGTTAATCCGATCTTGTTTTTCAAAGAAAGGAAATTGAGGTAACAAATATTTCTGATATCCCTAAACCAGTCATATATATGTAAAAGGAATTTAAAAACTGAATATTTTCCCTTTAATGTCTGGCAGCCAAAGAATCTGTTTCTGTTTTTTTTTTTTTTTTTTTTTTTTTTAATCAAACTAGCTGGAGAAGAAGGGGAAAAAAAGGTTTAACTGGGAATTGGGTGAGTCCATTAATAGAGGAATTAACCAGAATTTTATTGGAGAAATGGGGGACAGAAGCAAAAATTTTACAGTAAATGTTCAGAGTTCCTGGGCTATTGCTTTCTTAATTGGCCTAATTGTTAAGAATGTAGAACTAAAATATTTAGAGAAAATGACAGATACTATACATGTGAATTGATGTTTTTAAGTTTATTTGAAGTTGAAAGAAAAGGCAATATTTGTACTGAGGTAAATATATTAAAAATGTTGAGAAACTTCTGCTCAGAACATTTATACTGTCTTTAACTTTTTTTTTTTTACAATTAAATATAATCAATAGCTGACTGTTGCTTCTTGAAAATATGGGTGGAAAAGATTCAATCCGAAATTTACAAAAGTTAGGTATTTGACAAACCAATGCTCACTGATCTCAAGCTATCAGAGGAACAGAAAAGTTGTCACTTCCATGAATAAAACAACTTCCAGCAAGGTATTCATTCTAAGAGAAAAGTAACTTTAAACAGGAAATATTAAAGTATTGGTGAATGAAGCTGTTATATAGAAGTAAGTTATGAATAATAGTTTAATTTTATTATAAGCCAAGTGTCGAGTGACATTACATTGATAGTGATATTGGTTTATACTCTAATCCTAATTACAATAGATCATAACATATTAATACTTACAGAACATGTAACAATCTAATTTAAGATCTGCCATTATACTTGTGAATTATATTGTGATTTTGTGTGTATGTGTGTCCAGGCCTTTCCCATATTTTTGGCTGCCAGTTTTAATATTGTCTCCTTAATGAGCCATCTTTGAACATTATAAATTCATATTCCCTATCATAGAACCATTTATGTTTCCTTCTAATCATTTCACACTTACTTTTTTTGTTTGTTTGCCAACTTGTATCATATATTGCACACAATACACCGTGAACTCCAGGTGGGCAGATATTTAATCTCATTTTAATCTATTCATGATACCCAACATAACACTTAGTGTATAATAGGTATACAGCAAATACTGTAGATTGGAAGAAAAATTTTAGTCTTTTGTAATTGAAATATTGAGATATATTCAAATATATCTACATTAAATATTTATATTCACATATTTCTTCAGTAAAACTATTATATAATACATTTTCTTATTTTAAATTTAAAATTTTAAATTAAAAATAATTTAAATGGCAGGATGGTCTCGATCTCCTGACCTCATGATGTGCCTGGGATTACAGGCATGAGACACTGAGCCTGCCCTATGTATAAATAAGCATCATCTTATGTTTGCATTGTTACTAATGTTATCAGGTACTGAAATTTCTTATTTTAAATTTTAAATTTAAAATAAGAAAATGTAGTACATATAAAATGTTTATCTCACTTTAAAATATATTGTTTATATTTTTTTAAACTACAATTTTAAAATAAAATTTACAAACTTAAATTTTTTATAAATTTTACCTATATTTACTACAAATAGGTAAAATTTATGTAACTCTTACTAAATAATAGGCAGAGTGTTATGTGCTTTATGCTTGTTATTTTATTCAACCTTTAGAGCAGTATTATGAGGTAGATACTATTTTTCACATTTATTTGAGACAGAATAATTTCTTTCCTGGAAAGAAGAAAAAAAGGGGTGAGTGAGAGACCAAGCAACAGAAGCAAAGTTATGGCATGGAGAATGAGAGAAAAAGGGAGACAGAGAGAGAGAGAGAGAAAGATTTTGAAAATTTTGAATGAAGAGCATCATTTGAACAACACATATGATTTGAGGGATTTTTTTTTTTTTTGGTCAAAAGAATGTAATATATGTTTCAGTTTCTTTCCATTTCTATTTGGAAGTGAGTGAATTGGTAAATAGCTGCATGATATTTTGTTTGAATATAGTACAGTGCTGAGATGAACTGCCATATTTGGGTTACGCTGGGGAAGCAACCTTTTTCTTAAATCGTTTCCTTGGTCAAAAATATATGATTACTTAAAAAATGTAGCTTCACTATGAACAGTTTTTGGAATATGGTTTTGGAAAGTAGAAGTTGACAAGGCATGAGCACTAATGATTTTTAAAATACCCCTACAAGTCAGAGACAATTTGTCTATACTGCCCTCTTGTAGAATTATCAACTTAGGGACTGTTGAATATAACTGATGCAAAGCATTATGAGTTCACAAAACTGAGGAAATGTAGTAAGAGTCTTTACTAAATTACAAGTATTTATTTTGTATTTCCCAATAATTTTTGGTAATTTCTAGAAAGGGAAAAAAGTGGAAGACAGAGTGCATTTGTTCGAGAACTTTGCCTTGTTTACTGGGAAAGATCATCCCTACTGGACATTCTGATGCCTCAATAAGACAAAAAGCAAGCAACTTTGAAATTGTTGGTAGAAGATATATGCACCATTACAAAAGTGGAGAAATTCTTATAGGGTGCTGTAACAGAGATGAAGGAAAACTCAAAAAGTCTGTTGAAAAGCAAGAGATAGACAATCTTGGAGGCACAGAAATGTTGGAGATTAAATGAGAGTCTTTGAAAGCTCACACATACATATATATGTATTTACACATACACACACAAACATATATACATACATAAATATATTTTTTGCTCACTTAAATTTACTGAATATCTTGGTTCTGTGACAAAATGCTTGGCAGCTGTAGATTGGATAAACAATTTGATCAGTAGCTAGCTATTGGAGTAAATATGTGTCGAGTACACAACAATATGTCATCAGGAAAATAATGCTCACATGTGTTCAGATCTGGGGAACCCCTGAAGATGGCTATTCAATGGGAAATGATGGTGAATAAAGTGGAGTTTCAGTTACTCCTGAGTCTGAAATTTGTGGTAGCAATTACGGCTGAAAGCTGAGGGAAAACTTTAATGTCATTTCAAACACAAGAGACTTCTGAATTCTCTGTAGTAGGAAACACATTTAGGGACAAAAAAGTAATAAAAAGAAACTAAGACCAAGCAATACATAGGCAATATATAAAGGTGGGTATAGGGAGTGGGAAGAAATACAGATTAATTTTTCATCTTTTGAAATTAGATTTTTGACAAGTAAGGTAAGCTTCTTGTGAATGAAATTAAGGGAATTCCTCACACCCAATTACGAGATCTTGCAGAGTGTCCATTGAAGACTCTATTTAGTTTTCACTGATAAGTATGGAATTAGCTTTCCTATTGCCTTGTATACTTCAGAATATGTGGGCTAGATTTTGATGTTTAGGGGTGAGGGCTAAAATGAAACCACCTGCAGACAAACAGTTAAAGGATGTAGAACTAAGTTTACATGAACATGACTTAATTATTTCACAGTCTGAAGTCTGCATTAACATGAGTTTACTGCTTGAGATCTTTCCCTCCTCATGTTAATAGTTTCAATTGCTTCCGTAAAGAATCATTACCAATTTAGCAGCTTAATACAACACAGATTTTTAATTTCATAGTTCTGCAGGTCACAAGTCTAGGTATACTATGGGTGAACTTGACTGATTGATTGATTGACAGAGTCTGGCTCTGTTGCCCAAGCTGGAGTTTAGTGATGCAATCTCGGCTCATTGGAACCTCTGCCTCCCAGGTTCAAGTGATTCTTTTGCCTCAGTCTCTCAAGTAGCTGGGAACACAGACACATGCCACAACGCCTGGCTAATTTTTGTGTTTTTAGTAGAGATAGGGTTTTGCCATGTTCACCAAGCTGGTCTCCAACTCCTGACCTCAAGTGATCCACCCACCTCGGTCTCCCAAATTGCTAGGATTGCAGACATGAGCCACTGCGACCGACCTATTTATTTATTTTTGAAAATGCTGAAATCACAGTATCTAGTGGGTTGCATTTCCTTTTCTTTCTTTCTTTTTTTTTTTTTTTTTTTTTTAGAATGAGTCTTGCTCTATTACCCAGGCTGGAATGCAGTAGTGTGATCTCGGCACATTGCAACCTCTGTCTCCTGCCTCAGCCTCCGGAGCAGCTGGGACTACAGTCACCTACCGCCATTCACAGCTAATATTTTTTGCATTTTTAGTAAAGACGGGATTTCACCTTACTGATCAGGCTGGTCTCAAACTCCTGACCTTGTGATCCACCCGCCTCAGCCTCCCATAGTGCTGTGATTACAAATGTGAGCTACCACGCCCGGCCTGTATTTCCTTTTGGAAGCTATAGGAGAGATGACGTTTCCAGATTATTGGAAAAACACACTGTCACTGAGCTGTGAGATGGAGGTCTCTGTTGTTTCCCTGCTGGCTCTTGGACTGTGGTTATTCTCAGCTTGTAAAAATCGCAAAAATTCCATGGTTTATAAGCTCATCTGTCCATATTTTAAAGGCAGCAATGGCAGGTCAAGTATTTCTCATGCTTAAGTTTCTCTGACCTCCTCTTTGGCTTTGATTTCTCTCTCTTATTCTACCACATCTGTCTGACTCTAATTGGAGAAATTTCTGTTTTTAAGGGTTTATGTAATTTTATCAGGCCTAGATGTGTAATCCATTCTCACTATTTTAATGTTCATAACTTTATTTCTTCAAAGTCTCTTCACAGAAGTACTTAGATTAGTGATTGATTGAATATGTAGGGGGGAATATTTGGAATCCTGTCTTACAAATCCAGTAAGATGAAGCTTCAAGTAACTTAGATTTAAAAACCAACAAACAAACAAACCCAGGAACATGCCAAATATCTATTTATCCAAAAAACAGACTAGTCAACTCAACTCTCAGACCAATATTGTTCTTCTCATAATAAATTGTTCAATTTAGTTTATTAAATGGCTGTTTATATTTCAAACTCTTTTCTTGTGTGCTCCCCAGTACTAACCTTTAGTATCACAAATTTTGTCTCATTTCAATCAGGCATCCTCATTGAATGATCTGCTTGAAACCACACCTACAGATTCTTACAAATATTTTATCTGCCTTTAACCTCTTCAGTCAGAGTCTCTAAGATTTTGTTAATATCTTAATCTTCTTCGTTATGGTAAGCAAAAAAGCAGAGGGAAAAAATGGGTTTTCTTGATTGTAAGCCTATTTTGGTGGCCTTTTGGGGTAGTCAGCAGTCAACAGAGATATCTTACATGTCTTTCCATTTTATTGAGGTTTGGCTGAGTTAGGAAAAGGATTCTGCAGACATATAGCCTTTCTTATCTTGCAGACTCCCAAGGAAATGGGAATTGAATTCTATCATTTATTTTTCTTCTTTCAGAATAATTTAAAATAGTTCTAAATTCTTGGGTACTTGTAATGTTGCTAGACACTTTGTCTCTGGATGGACACAGGCTGAAATAAAAGTATATCTAGGGTATCTCAGAGGAATCAAGTTTGCTGAAGAAAAAGGAAGAGAGGTTCTGGCTAGGATTTAAATAAGTTCATTACAGGAAGAGTGAGCAGATTTTACTGGGATAAATGAGTGACAGAAAAACAATTTTTATGTAAGTATTAAGAGCCTTCCTCCCATCTGAGTTGTTTAACTTGCTTCACTGGTAAAGTAAGGGAACTAAAAAAAGTTGAAGAAAAGCTTTAGTTGATTATTAGAACATAAAAACACAGCATTGCTTATGATAGAGAGAATAAAATAAAAAGACTAGGAGACAAAAGGGACACTGATTAGGTGGGTAAAAGGAAATAAAGTCAGTGTTGGAAGTTATTTTGAGGTGAATATGGGAAAAAGAAATAATAGTTAAGATTTTTGAGGAGATGAAGTGTGCATTATTGGGCATGATTGAAAGAATGGAAAAAAAGATTTGTTCTGTAGTGTGCATAAAATCCCCCATAATACATATTTGAAAGAATTCAATAGAGGTATAAATTCCCTTTCAATTTTGTTTTACTAGGTGTTGTATTTGAGTTATTTTACATGCCTCATAGTGCTAAGAAGGTCCATAAAAATGTCATCCAGCATTTTATTTTCAGATTACATAGGGATATGCAAACTAAAGCTCAGCAAAATTTAAAAACATGCTCATGGTTACCAGTTAGTGCCAGAATGGTATGACTCAAAATGAAAAATGGTGCACTGGCTAAAGCATTGTCTGTGTTAAGAGTTGGCAGATTTTTTCTCTAAAAGGTCAAATGACAAAATTTTGTTCTGTATGGGTCATGTGGCCTGTCTCAACTAATCAACTCTCCCATTACAGTACAAAAGAAGCTACAGACAATACATAAATAAATACATGTGGCTTTGTTATCATAAAACAATATTTATGAATACTGGTGGCAGTTCCAATTTGATCTATGAACGAAATTTTGTCAAATTCTGGTCTAGAGCATTTGAGAGATTAAAAGAGATCAAGCATCTATAAGAACTATGGAATTGGTAAGTTTGATAAGCACCATCGATTCACTGAAGAGAGAAAATGACTGGCTCATTGTTTACTAATCAACAACTTAGATAAAAATGCCACTTCTGTGGCACAATTTAAAGGGATCTTTATCTTCCAGAGCAGAAGAGACACAGGTGATGATTAAGCCTATAATTTAATTATTAGAGTAGCAGATTCATAGAAGGATCATTTAATGTACCACAGCCAGGGCCCTAACGGAAAGAAATTGAAATCTGAAATTTGGGAAGGCCTATTGCATCTGGATTGATGCACTTGAGAATGTTGAATCTCTTGATTCCATGAGATTCTCCTGGCATGCAAAGTATCCTGAACCTTATTTTTAAGGAGATTCCAAATCTCCTGGTGGGAGAATATTCATAGATTCCAAATTAAATAAATACTTTATCAATAAATGTTTATCTTTCTCAGGATATGCCATCACTTTCCCTTTTGATCCACTAGACTTTTACCTGCTAATAGTGTGAAATATCACACCCAGACTAAGTGTTAGGCTCCTCCGATAAAAAATATAAGCCAATGAAGCTATAGGACCTGACAACTACATACCAGTGAAACCAGGAATCTACACTTTTCAAAATTGTATGCAGAATATAAAGCTGGATAACTGAGTAATCTTCAGTGACACAGGTTTTTAACACACTGGAATGGATTACTGGGTATGGTTCTAATATGCTGTTTGAAAACTTGGGAAAAACATTACCCAAACTACTATGGCCAACTGGGGGAGCATGCTCCAAAAAGTGAGCATGCTACTGCAAATGGAATTGCTTTCTTAATTTCCTTTTTGGATAGGTCATTTTTAATGTATAAAAATGCAACTAATTTCTCTATGTTGATTTTGTACCCTGTGACTTTACTGAATTTATTAATTCTAATACTTTCTTTAGTAAAGTCTAATTTTCTACATCAAAAATCATGACACTGGCAAACAGAGATAATTTTATTTCTGTCTTTCCAATTTGGATTCCTTTTATTTCTATTTCTTGCCTAATTTCTGACCAGGACTTTAAGTTCTATGTCAACTAGAAGAGGAGGAATGGGCATCCTTGCCTTGTTATCAATTTTTGAGACAAAGTTTTTGACTTTTTATCATTAAGTATAATGTTAACTGTAGGCTTGACATAAAAGGCCTTTATTATGTTAAATAAGTTCCTTCTATACCTAATTTGTTCAAGGTTTTTATTATAAAAGGATGTTGATTTTGTCAGTGCCTTTTCTGCATCTATTGATATAATCATGTGATTTGTGTCCTTCATTCAGTTAATGTGGTATATCATGCTGATTGATATGTATAGGCTAAACTATCCCTGTATGCTAGGAATAAATCCTAGTTGATCATAGTGTATTTGTCTTTTAATGTGTTGTTGTGTTTCAATTTGCTAGTAATTTGTTAAACATTTTTGAGTCTATTTTCCTAAAGAATATTGGCCTGTAATTATCTTTCATGGTCATGTTTTTGTCTGGCTTTGGTATCAGGGTGATGCTGGCCTCAGGAAATAAGTATGGAAATGTTCCCTCTTCTTCTATATTTGGAACACTTTCCAAAAGAATAAAATATTTAGTGATAAATTCAACCAAAGAGAAACACTTGTGTATTTAACACTACAAATTGACAAAAGATATGTCAAAAGACAAAGATAACTGAAAGGGCATCTGATGTTAATGGATTTGAAGAATTAATACCATTAAAATGTCCATACTTTCAAAGCAATTTATATGTATATACATATATGTATATACATATAAATATGTATATATATGTATATACATATAAATATATGTATATATATAAATATATGTATATATATGTATATACATATAAATATATGTATATATAAATATATGTATATATATGTATATACATATAAATTGCTTTATGTATTTACAAATATAAATATATATAGTCCATATATTTTAATATTCATATAGATGGAATATATATATATTTACATATAAATTGCTTTAAATATGGACTATATATATTTATTTATATACAGAAATTTATATATAAGTTGCTTTATATATAGAATATATATTTATATATTTATATATATATTTATATATATAGAATATATATTTATATATATATTCCATGTAATGGCTATCAGAATTCCCATGGCATTCATTTTTAGACATAAAAAGAAATCTTGAAATTCATGTAGAACCACAAAAGATTCCAAATAGCCAAAACAATGTTGAGCAATAAAAACAAAGCAGGAAACATTGTGCTCCCTGATTTCAAAATAAATTACAAATCATAGTAATCAAAACATCATGATACTGTCATAAATAGAGCAATGTAGACCAACGGAGCATAACACAGAGCCCATAAATAAATACATGCATGCATGGTTAACTGATCTTTGACAAGAATGACAAGAATATACAATGGGGAAAGGATATTTTCTTTAATAAATGGTTGTGAGAAAATTAGATAGCCTCATGTAGAAGAGTAAAATTGGATCCCTATTCATACTGTACACAATAACCATCTCAAAATACAATAAATATTCAAATATAATACCTGAATCAACAAAACTCTTATGAGGAAATATAGAGAAGAAGCTTGTTGACATGAACTGGGCAATGATTTCTTAGATATGACACCAAAAGCACAAGTAACAAAAGCAAAAATAGACAAACAGGACCCTATCAAACTAAAAAGCTTTTGTGCAGCAAAAGGAACAACAAAATAAAAAGGCAACCTACAGTATGAAATAAAACCTTTTCAAGCCATATATCTCTTAAGGGGTTAATATCCAATATATGTAAGTCCTGTAACTCAATGGCAAAGTAGTGATAATATTATTATAGTAATAATACAACATATTGTATGTATTCTACACATAATTATACAATTATATGTAGAATTATATGATTATTATATAATTTAGAATTATATAATTTTTATGTAATTTAGAATTATATCACTATCATTATTTGATAGAAAAGAGAGCTAAATAAATGTCTCTCAAAGGAAGACATAGATGGCAAACCTTTTCATACATGAAAAGGTCTTCAAAATCACTAATCATCAGGAAAATGCCAATATCACCTCACACCTGTTAAATTGGCTATTATTTTAAAAAATTGACTATGAATGTTGACAGTAATGTGGATAATTGAGAACTCTTGTACATTTTGGGTGAAAATGTAAATGGATGCAAGCACTAGGAACAACAATATGGAGGTTTTACAAAAAGTTAAGGATAGAATCACCATTTGATCCAGCAATCCCATTTGTCAGTATTTATCCAAAGGAAATAAAATTAGGATCTGCATTTTCATATTGCAGTAGTGATCACAATATTCAGGCTATGGAAACAACAGAGGTATCGTATCAAGTTGGAGGACTAGAAGGTTTCAGTACTCATCCCATTCCTCATACACACATAAAACTATGAAAAACTAAATACCATAAAAAATAATTCTTGGAAAGCTCAAGAGTTCAATAAAGAACCTGCAGCAATCCAGGGGAGGAAAAGCTGAGAATGATTGCAACTGCATAGAAAAGCATAGGAAGTGTCACCTGTTTCACCTTACCTCCTACGCTGGCATAACTTGGCCCCAAGAGGGATCTCCTTGCCAAAATTTTCCCTGACCAAGGAAAAATAACAATCAGAGGGCCTCAGCAGCCCTCACCAACACCACAGAAATCCTCAACTCTTTCAAGCGAGGTCACCTGTAGTCTCATTGATGCTGATCCCAGCTGATAGAGCTATCTAGAGTACACACTACTGCATGTCCCCCACACCAGAAAAAGAGCTGCTACTGTAGCTTCCAGAGAAACAGTCTCTGTTGTACCACTCTGGGGTCAGACCCATCACCACCCCAGCCATGTACACACACTGAACCTCAGAATCATAGTCAATTAGTGTGTGCCTGTGATGCAGACTCTGTCCTCACAGCTACCCAACACATTTGCACTTTGGATACTAGTGTCATAGCTGCTGTAACAGGTGCTCCTGACACTGGACCACAGAACCATGGTTGACACATGTATGTCGTATCCAGGACACAAGAACTATGATTACTGCCTGTATGCTCCAGACACTGGTTCTGTGGCCACTTTTATACTGTAGACATGGATAACGCTGGTTTCACAGTGGTGGGAGCATGGTTTGTCCATGCCTCAAACCCCAGAGCAATGATCATTTCCCATATGCCTGGGCATCAGACATCAGAACCACTACCACTGTGAACATGCCTTTACTCTAGAGTCAGCACCAAGAGGGACCCCCTCTGCCATGAGTCCCTTCTGTGGTGGAATAAGAGAATAAGAGTACTCCAGAGAACTTTCTCAATAAATACCTTAACAGTCCTTGCTGCTGCTGTGGAGACCCACAATCTTGGTTCCTGAGGATTCCCACAGTCTTCATCAATGCTGATTTCAACTGAGAGAGCTGCAAATAGATTATCCCACTCTGCCTTCCCCAGAGATGGAGCTAACTCGGATAACCCAACCCAGTCAGCATCCTCATAGCCACCCATATAAGAAGATCTTTCCTAATCAAACCCCTTTTGTAGAGTATTAAAGATGTGACTGTTCTCTAATATGCACAAATATCAACACAAGTCTACAAGAAACACATAATGAAAACATAACACTGCCAATGAAATAATTTTCCAGTAACTGACCTCAAAGAAGTTAAGACCTATGAATTGCCTGACAAATAATTCAAAATAATTGCTTTAAGGATGCTCAGTGAACTAGAAGAAAGCACAGAAAAAAACTACTATGAGTTCAGGGAAACAACATAAATGAAACAGTTGCTGCACAGCACCAGGAGTTTTTTTAAAAATAGAAATCATAAAAAAGAAAGAAACTGAAATTCTGTAGCTGAAGAATCAATGTATGAATTGAAAAATGTAATAGAGACATTCAACAGCAGACTTGAATAACAGAGCAAAAAAACCTGCAAATTTAAACACAGGTATTTTAAAAACTATTCACTCAGAAGAAGAAAAAATGAAGAAGAATTTTTAAAAAGCCTATGAGATTTATGAGATACTACCAAGTGAACCATTATATACATTATATAAGTTTCAGAAAGAAAAGAGAGAGAGAAAAGGAGCAGACAGATTATGTAATGTAATAATAACTGAAAATTCCCAATTCATGGAGGATAAAATGACATTCACAGTCATGAAGATACAAAGTCTCAGAGGATCAATCCAAAAAGAACATAGAGAAATATATTATAATAAATTTGTTGAATATCAAGGACAAAGAGAGAATTTTGACAACAATAAGAGAAAATAACTTATCACATATAATGGAATTTCCATAAAAATGTCAGTGAATTTCTCAGCAAAAATTTCACAGTCAAGGACAGAGTTAGATGATATATTAAAAATCCTGAAAGAAAATAAAACTATTTAAGAGTTCTATGTCCAGCAAAAGTATATTAGCACCATCCTCATAGAAATCTTAGTGTCATGAAAGCCAAGATGAGTGATCCCTATAGGTGAGCTTGGGAGTGGAAAAGGAAGTGCAGGAAGTGCAAAAAAAGAAGTGTTAGAGGGCCAATGAAACCACTAGCATGTGTACTTTTAAAGGTCATAAGAGCAGAAATACAAAATGTCAGAGACTAAGGATGTAGATGGAAATTATTGGAGTGTATGCTACTGTTTCAAAATTTCCTCTTAATGAATTTAGAACTTTCATGACCATCTGATCACCAGGTCTACCACTGAGAGACCCACTCTGTTCACATCAAAACAGTCCCTTTTCGTCTTTTGTCCTGGACCTGTGACATTCTGAATTAGTTCTGTTTTCAGTTGTGGCTTAGTATGACAGGTATAAAATAGATCATCTTTTCCGCTGTTTCGGCTGTGAAATCAAAATTTTAAAATTAATATGTAATAAAGTATTTCTCATACAAACAAATACTGACAAAGTATGTCACCACTAAGCCTATCTTACAAAAAAGGCTAAGGGAGTTCTTAAAATTAAAATGAAAACACGCTAAACAGCAATGTGAAAGCATATGTAAGCATAAATGTCACTGGTAAAGGTAAATATATAGACACATACAGATTAATGTAACACTGTAATGGTGGTGTGTAAATTAATTTTAAACTTACTGAATTTTAAAGATAAAAATGTGTTAGTGGATACACATTATATATCGAAAAAAACAGTACAAAAGTACAAGTTGTGTTGGTGGGATTAACAGTATAGTGTTTTTGTATATGAACTCAAATTGTTATCGGATTATAATAAAATATTATAACCACAAAATATTTTATGCAAGGCTTAAGATAACCACAAGGAAAAAAAATCAGGAGGGGCCTTGAAAATGGCTAACTAGAAGGATCTGTCAGTCACCTCCAGTACAAAGAAAGTTAAAAACAATGAGTAGATAAGCATATGTCAAATAAAGCATCTAAGAGAGAACAATGGAATTTATCAAGAAAGTGACAGGCAACCACTGAGTCAGGGAAGAAGAGGAAAGCAAAGCAGGTGACCTCATCAGGATTGGCTAAAAGCCAGGAGAAATTCCCCAGTGTGGGAAAAACTCCAATGAGAAAACTGCAACAGTTCCCATCCCCAACACAGATTCATTCAATCCTAGCCACAGGAGAGCTCTCAGTTCCCAGGGGCTTTGAGAGTAGTAAAGGAAGCTGCCTGGAGTCCACACAATGGCATCTTTTTTCTACAACGTAGGTCTACATTGGGTCCTAGGCACATCACAAAATTTAAGCAGCCATAGCACAAAACCATTTTGAAAGCCTAGCCTGCACCATACTGCAACCTACCCTGATAGCCCAATAGCTCCTACATCTTTACACTCCTCAAGTCCTACTGATATTCTATTATGTGCACCCAGAAGGCTGCAGTGTCACAACACTGGCTGGACCCAGCTGTATATTCAGGTCCTCAGCACTTAACACAACCAATGTCTTATACCACATGGAATGAGCAGTAAAGCACACTGAGAAGGTTTCACTGCAAAAAAGAAAAGGGAGCCAAAGTGTGTGTTCCTAAGAGCTACAAGGTGTTTACCTTAGATCACTGCCACTGACAACAACCCTTTTTCCCCTACAACAGGGTCGTCATACACATGTATATGCCTTCAGAGATATTGAGAGCCACTCTTCCTGGGTGCTGATCTGGGGCCTGAGAAAGTCCAGCACTACCCACCACTGTCACTGTTACCACCCAAGTGTGTCATCCAGCGCCCTAAGGACAAGCCTATTTTGTCCAGTGATGTCATAACCTGCACATGCCATACAGGTGCCTGAGGATTGGCTCCACTAGCCTAACAGCACCTGTGCATATTTTCTAAGGGCCTGGAGATTTACCTGCCCCAGCCACCACTGTCAATGCATACACTTGTCTTCATGGGCCTGAAGACTGACTTACCCAGACTACCGCCACCAGCACCACCACTGTCTGTGTCCAAATGCACCATCCAGGGCACTGAGAATCAACTCATCCAGCCTGCTGCTGTGGTACCCACACACACTATCAGGAGGCCTAACACTATCAGGAGACCTAACTGGTACCCATGCATGTTGTTCAGGGACATGGGGATTTATCTGTCCTACCTGTAATAACCTGCCTGTGCTTGTACATAGCATTAACAGGCCTCAGAACAGGCCTGGACTGCCTGCTGCCACCAGCACCCATGCACACCATTCAGGGGACAGGGAATTGACCTGATCCATCTCATCAGCAGATGAGATGTGTCCACCCTCCACAGAAAACAATGATGCTCGTTGCCAGTGCCCATGTGCACCATCTTGATATTAATCTTTTTCTTCTGCCACCTTAGGTGCCAATGCACAATATTTGGCATTCTAAGTATAGCCTTGCCCCACATACCTCACCACCATGGTGCCCCAGCACACTGGGAGCCTTAAAATCAATCTGCTGTGCCCACAACAGCCTGTGTTCACATGCACTATCGGGGGCATAGGATAGGATTGGAGGGGCCATCACTGTCCCTGCTACTGCTCACACATGTTTTCTGAGAGCTTGCATATCAACTTGCTTGCCCATGTACACAAGTGGGGAGTCTGAGGACACTTCTTTTGCCATCACTAAATGTGGAGTCACATATAAGAAAATGCCCATCAGAAAAATGGCAGATTTCTCAGCAGAAAACTTATAGGCCATAAGAGAATGGAATAATATATTCAAAGTGCTAAAAAAAAACTTGTCAGCCAAGATAATATACCCAGCAAAACTATTATTCATAAATGAAGAAAAACTAGAGAATTTTTCAAATAAGCAAAAACTAAGGGATTTTAACACCACTTAACTGTCTCTACAAGAAATGTATAAGGGAATCCTCCACATGAAAGCAAAAGGATATTTACCAACATGAAAACATAATAAAAGAGGGAGAAAATAGCAAAAGATATACAAAACAACCAGCAACCAATTAACAAGGCACGAATGAATTCACACCTATCAATAATAACCCTGAATTTAAATTATTTAAATATCCTATTTAAAAGACACAGACTGGCTAAATAGAACAAAAACTTACGATCCAACTATACACTGCCTATAAGAAATTCACATCACTTATATGGCACATATAGACAGAAAGAGAAGGGATGAAAAAAGATATTCCATGTAAACAAAGACAAGTAGTGGGCAAGAATAGCTGTCCTTATGTCAGAAAAAGATGTTGAGAACTTTTTTCAGAACTGTATAAAAAGACAAATAAATCATTGTATAATAGAAAATGGATCAATATAGGAAGAGGCCATAACAACTCTAAATGCATATGTACCCAAAACTGAAGTACTCAGATATATAAAGCAAATATTATTAGATCTAAAATGAGAGGTAGACTTCAGTACAATAATACTTGGAGATTTTAACACCTCACTCTTAGTTTTGGACAGATTATCTAGACAGAAGCCAACAAAGAAACTTTAGATTTGTATGACAGTTTAGACCAAATAAACCTAACAAATATTTACTAAACATAATATGTGATAGCTGTAGAATATACATTCTTCTAAGTAGCACATAAAACATTCTGAGGGATACCCATATGTTAGAGAACAAAACAAGTTTCAACTAGTTTTTTTTTTCTTTTTAATGAATTCATAACAAATCACAATGGTGTAAAACTAGAGATTGGTAACAAAAGAAACTCTGGAAATGTACAAGTACATGGAAATTTAAAAAAAGCAAAAACATGCTACTGAATTATCACTGTGTCAATTAAAAAAACTAAGAATGGAATTTTATAAATTCTTAAAACAAATGGAAATGAAAACAGCTAACCAAAACCCATGCAGTATAGCAAAAGCAGTGCTAAGAATGATGTTTAAAAGAATAAACACCTACCATTAAAAAGACAGAAAGATTTGAGATTAAAAAACCTCAAGGAATTAGAATAATCAGAACAAACAAAACCCACAATTACCAGAAGAAAAGAAATAATAAATATTAGAACAGATCTAAAAGAAAAAGACAGAGAAGAAAAGAAGAGAAAAAAGGAAGGAAGGAAGGAAGGAAGGAAGGAAGGAAGGAAGGAAGGAAGGAAGGAAAAAGAAAGAAAGAGAAGAAAGAAAGAGAAAGAACGAAAGAGAAAGAGAGACAGAAAGCAAGAAAGAACAGCATGCAAAGCATCAAGTATTGGGGTCCTATAACATATTTCTGGCAACCAAAGAAGGGACTACAGTGCAGGAACCCTTATCCAATGGCTACCTTTGAGTAAGTGTTGGGATCCTGTAACATATTTCTGGTGAATCCCCCAAAAAAAATAATACTGAAGAAACCCCCATCCCAACCCAAAGGAAAATCATCTGTGCACATCAATTGGCTGACTTTGGGTAAGTGGGGTGGGTGTACCTGGATAAAGAATGGGGTTGGGTTAAAGGCTCAACTAAAAGGAGTTAGTGTCTCTCCTAAGAGAGGGTTAAAGTCTCCTCTCAGCAGAAGGCAAGGATGCTTAACTGACTTTGGGTTAGAGGTCCGACTTACGAGGATTAGAGTCCTTTTTAAGATTTAGGGGGTTAGAGGCTCCTCTTAGTAAAGTCCCTCTCCACTAAGAATGGGTTTGGTACTGCAGGCTATGCTCTTTGTATTAATCAGCCTTGTCCTCTGCATGAATCAATTTCTTGGTTGCTGTTTCTATTTCTATTTCATTGTCATTTTTAGAAGACTTCATTTAACTGGTCTTGGAGATTTTAACTTATTCTTCTCCTGTATGCCTTTTTTTTTTTTTTTTTTTTTTAAAAAGGGAGAAAAGGAGAAAGAAAGAAACTGCAAAAGAAAGAAAAAAATGAAAGAGAAAGAAAGAGGAAGAGATTTTAGAAAAAGAGAGAAAAAGAGAAAGAAAGACACAGCAAAAGAATGAAAGAAAGAAAGAGGAAGAGAAAGAGGGAGAGAGAATGGGATTCTTGTTTTATTGCCCAGGCTAGAATACAGTCTAAAAATGGGTATTAAAAACCTCTTTTATGCCAGTAATTG
>CAUYQU010003172.1:0-64479 GCA_963574635.1 Cheracebus regulus
ATGGCAGATATAGGTGAAGGGGAGGAAGGCAACAAATTACACTGCCACGTGTGTACCTATGCAACAATATTGTATGTTCTTCACATGTACCCCAAAACCTAAAATGCAATAAAAAAATAAAATAAAATAAAATAAAAAAAAGAAAAAAGAAAGTGATAGCTCCAGAGAGCAAATTGATCGCAACCCCTGGCCTAGCAGAGAAGCCTGGCTTCCTTCTTCTGTCTCTCACTGAGCATTACTGACTTGAGCAGCCCACACTTCACAGCCTGTCTGACTGCTTCAGGCTTTGTAAGGAGGCAGGCCATGGCTGAGATCTCACTCATCACTTTGTGTTTCAATTGTTCCCTTCCCCTACACCATGCAGTCCATGAAGATCATTTACATGGAATGTGGGTCTGTCTCAGTAATCATTTTACTTTTATATATTGTATTTTGGATCTATCTTATTTATACATGTTTTGAAATGGAAAAAGATGTTTTGAAAGTCTATACATTTATTTAAAAAATCAATTCTTTATGTGAACCTTTATTTCATTTTCAGAAATCAATGCAAAATGGAGTAACCATAGTCTGCCTTTTGGTAGAATCCTGCATGTCTCTATCTACTTAATACCTCATATCCATACTTCCTGACTTTTGCCAATATGCTTTTGAGTTATAGATATAGATGATAATTCCTCTTATTTGCATTGTATATTCCTTCAGAGATGTAGATCTAGATATAGATTATATAAATACACACAAACACATATACTTTTCTTGTTGGTTTGTACTTCTCCTGAACTTTCAAGGTCCAACTCAGACCTCACCTTCTCCAGATGTTTTCTTTGACCCTCTAGGCTGTTAAAAATATTCTTGTCATACCTCCTTAAACATAATAACCGCACTATGTACTATAAATTTTAATCTATGGATACCCAAACTAGACAAAATTTCTTAAAATCAAGTCTTATTTATCTTAATGTTTTCTAGTGCCATACATAGTCTTGAGAATATAATCAAAATAAAATAACATATACTTAAATGAATTAATATTATAAATAAAGCTAATTATTTGAGAAAGTGCAACCTCAGATATAGAGGTAAGATTCTTGATTTGCTTATCATTTACTTTATGACCTTATGCAAACACATTTCCTTATGGAGACTGCATTTGGTTTTGTTTGCTCTGTAAAAATGAAAAAGACATACTCCATATTCTAGTAATATCTCTGCCAGATCTAAAACTACATAGAAGTTGGACAAACTACTTTTAATATCATCCCATTATATAAAAATCTAAAAATATTTTAGAAAACATGCTAATAGCATATGAATATACCTGTCATTGGTTGTAAAGGATATTGCCACAAGATAACTTTTAAAAGTTAAAAATATTATTCTTATGTAAATGTTAAGTAAGTACTTGTCAAAAAATATTTAACTCATTAATAAAGGAATCATCACAATGCTAAATTTGGTTCAATGGAGAATTAGAATCTGTGTGTCTGGAATAATATTGCAGAATTAGATATAAAACTGTTAAGCATACTATAGAGCAATAGAATTACAGCATTTAACTTTATATTTCTTTTTACTAAACAGAAATTATTTACATCTTTATTTTTAAAATTTACAAGGTAACGTGTAACTTCACAGAGTCTAGGACCTAACCAGTAGCAAATAGTAATTCAAAGATACATTCTCCTAGAGACTTAAATAATTATTGGGTAGGCATGTTAGACAATGCTTTAGGACACGTTCTCAATCTTTTATCTTAAATTCAAGTTTTGTGTATTTTTAACTGTATTTTCCTTAGTTCTTTAAAGGAAAACTCCGTCTCAGTCCCAGAATGCATGCATGTATCAATTTCCTAGAAATTGAATGAAAAATCATAGATAAAACAATTGCCTTTATCCTTAAAAGTCATATATTTCCAAGATTTTTAAATGATATCAAAATATTGCTATGTAATAAACTTGTAAGTTGTTTAATATATCTAGATTTTATGTTAACTGCTATGAAGTTTCAAGATGGATCATTTGTATGTTTGTCACTGTATATTTCATATTAATCCTTAAGTTAAAACTAGACAGCTCTGAACCCTAAATTTACATATTTTGTTTAAGTGGCAAAAGTTCCATAATATTTAAAGGGCTGTTCAATTAACTAAAATGTAAGCACTTACTGTTGAATATTTCTCATAACCACTTTGGCTCTTATAATAAACCATATAGTGAACCAAGTTCATGTGAGTCAGTAATTGAAAAATGCATTTTTAAAAAACTATACTGAAATCTGGGTTATTAGTGTGTCTTGGAAAGATTCTCACAGAAATAGGTTTTCGGAAGTGACATCTGATTTCCTCAGTGATTATATATTTAGGAAAGGTCAACATAGGCAAAGTCTGATGCTAGAATATCATCATACTTTTTGAGATTTATGATCCTTGTTCTGGCCAACATACTAAAAGTTGACATGTTGACAAACTGATTTTTTAAAAGAGAACAATTGGCTTTATGCCAATCTAGTTAAAATTTGAAGTGAATCAATAGAATTGAAAAAATATAGAGGAAACTAGATAGTCACACATCTATTTTTCTGAAGGTGTATCTACTTACATTGCTGCAACAAATAGCAACATTCACTGTATTTGTATATTCAGATATAAAGATTAAGAATGAGCAGTCCCTATAAATTTAAAGGCATAATAGCAAATAACATTGTTCATGGTGTATGTAAAAATAACAATTATCCCAGCAGAGAATGTTGGAGACAGTTTAACTTAAGAGAGACTCAAACAAACAAATATCTGTGGATGGAAATCACAAAGGAGCTAGAGGAATGGAGAGAGAATTGAGTTGAGAATTTAGTGTCAGAAACTGTGTTAGAATTTCTGAGGAATGGCTTCTCAGTGTGGTTATACATTGCATCTGATAGTAGGAAAGCTAATAGAAGACCAATGGAGACCCCTGATAAGCAGTGAAAGAAACCATATCTGTGGTTCAGTGACAAGCAAATGTGGAGAGTGGCACTGAAAGATGGCGGCCAGTGGTGGGGATGGGGCAATGGATGAATGGTTTAAAGAGAAACATACACAAGAAGACTCCATTTTTAACTTTTAATTATTTCTCAGAAATAGGAAATATAAACCTACTTATTTACCAATGAAGCAATGAAGAAGTCAATGGAGAGAGAGAAGACATAGCTCCAAAAAAATCAAGAGACATTTGAGAGAAGAATATGGAAGACATGGGAAGGAAGAATCACTATGTTTTGTGTCTATTACTAGATAATCATGTTTAATCTCCATTTCCATCCCAAGTGGAGAAACAAAGTCTAGGAGAGATCAAGGAGCAAATCCGACAGAAAGCATCCAGTAATGGGCTCCAGAGTTCACATGCAAGACTGGATGACTCCATGCCCAAGCTCTTCCACAACCCATCTCAGAGTGGAAGGATTTCCAATGGAAAGGAATAGGACTCCAGCTTCAGTTTGAGAATTAAAAAGTAAATAGTTAAGTATTAATAGAGATATGCATAAAATGTAAAATGAAAGGATGAGAACTTAGACGGTTTTCACCTCTCATTGAACTCTGAAGATGAAGATTGGAGAATACACTGGGGAAAATGTGAGTAGAATACACATGAACTTCAGGGGAATAATGTAATCTTAGAACGGCCTTGAGAACCATTCAAATTTATCAGGAGTTCTGGAGGAAACCTACAACAACATAGTTTTTTACCATTTCATTGATTTTAATTATACCACAGGCAAAATAATGTCGCCTAAATGTGAACAACCTCTAGGACAAATTTGTCCAATCTGCACCCTAGGATGGCTTTGAATGCGGCCCAACATAAATTCGTAAACTTTCTTAAAACATTCTGAGTTTCTTTGTAATTTTTTTTAGCTCATCAGCTCTCATTACTGTTAGTGTATTTTATGTGTGGCCCAAGACAATTCTTCTTCCAATGTGGCCCAGGGAAGCCAAAGGGTTGGACACCCCAGCCCTAGGGCTTACAGTCAGCCATGAATTTTAAAAGTTTCACACTTCTTAATGAAACAATTAGGAAATATATATGGCAGGCCTCTCAAGCCTTATATTAAGGAACCATAATAACTTACACTGTAAAATTTTCATGTACAGGAAATAAACAATTATTTTTGAAAGTTTTAATGACATTATGAGGAACAGTTTAATTCATATCAAATTACATTTTGCTGTAACACTCACCTTTCTAGGAAAAGACATGTTGGAAGGATATTTTAAGTACTATTCATTTAATCGTGTGTAAAACAGTTGAAGGTAGAGAATTTGTCACCAATTGTCTTCTAATTTTAGTTGTGAAATACCTCAGTGAATAGTTTGAATCTGAGATCATCTACTAAATACTGGATAAAATAGAGGAAAAGTTGAACTAGTTTGATCTTCAGTGAAGGCATCAAAAAAAAAAAAAGCCATCTTTGCTCTGCATCAAGGAGTTTGAGTGAGCAGACAAGCAGATGTTACTGAGTTAGAATCCAGTGGTCTAGACCTCTTCCATTCCCGTTTGCTGAAGAAGGCCTACCCTGCAAAGAGTGAGCACCAGTCTTGCGTTTCTGTTAAGGGCCACTCACATGTGAGACTGAGGAATCAGAAGCCCTGCTTTGCACAGCCTGATGAGAAACCATCTGGAACACTTTTGGCAGTTCTAATCCCCACTGGATAAAAAGGATGTGAGAAAATCTAAAAATTATTCAAGTAGAATTTTTAAAAATGACATAGAGCTTAGAATATTAGAGCTATAAGATGGTAATATGGAAATTAATAGCATATTGGTAGGGGAACAAATTATAAAAATGTTTTCAGGCTCCTGTGCCCTCAAATGGAAAGCAAATGGTGCAAGAAAAAGTAAAGTACCTCCAAAACAGCTGGCCTTGAGAATGTCCCCCTTTTAGCCCTGAAGCAATAGCAGATGGTTGTATCTGCTTGTTGTGGCTGGTATTGTTTTTATTGTTATCATGTGTTAATTATTAAATGCTGACAGCACACTTGGAGCTGCTCAAATTTCAAAAGCAAAGCAGGTTAAAATCCCTTGGGCTTATCACCTAAATAAAGCAAAAACTTTAAAATAATCAAGGAAAAGGAAAGAAATCATGTCAATCAAAGATTAGTGCCTATTCTTATTGCATATTTCCTTCCAGTTTTTGTCTCGTCCTCCTGATCAGGTGTCCTCAGATTGGAAAGTAAGCTGTCATAGCTAGTCTACTTGCTGAAGAAAGCTGCTAGAATAAAGCAATTAGAAAGAAGAAGGCTTGTTCGGAGGCTTACAAGGAGAAAAGTAACTTCAGAGCAAAATGGAAAAATAGTCACAAAGGAAAAGTAGAGGATTTGGGGCAGATAAAGACCTTGAGGCTAGACCCATCACTACAAAGCATGGCTATAGCTGCCTAGTAAGAAGAAGTAAAGGAAGAGCCACCCAGGTGAGAAGGAGGCCTCTGTGAGTGTGAGTCAAATATAAGCAGATGAATGTTTGTATTAATGTGACTAAAATAGCCATTGGAATGAAGCATAGTATTTGCAATTCTCTGGAAAGGGAGCGTGACACATGGGTTATCAGGATAAGGCAGGGATTGTGCTAGAAGGGCTGTAGATGTGGAACTTATGCAAAAACTGGATCTTTGACTAGGGACAGGTGAACCATGATAATCATTCCCTAATCTGCCTATCAAGGTATCACTGGGGTATGAATCATCCTTATTTGATAATTCTACATGGAGTAGCAGAACACTTAAGGGTGGTTACTTCAGTCCAAACTGAGTCTGGCTCACTCAAAAGCTGACTGAATCAGACTGAGCAATTAGACTTGGTTAACAACTTACCTCTTAAGAACTTCATTTTCTTCATCTACAAATATGGTGGTACTACTTTGTAAGAGTAAACATTTAATGGGGACATGTGTTAGGCAACTGTGCTAAGACCATATTCTCTCATTTATTAATTGCAAATACACGACAATGTAGGGAACTACTAAGGTACATTGAGGCCAAGAAAATAGCAAGTTTTGTCGGCTAGTGGAGATTAGACTTTTTTTCAAGGAGCGCTAAAAAGGCCATTGAAAGTTATTAGTCAGTCAATTTTTATAGGTAAGGAAATATAGCATTATTGTGCTAGAATTATTAAAGCAGAAATATGTTAGGAGATTATTATAATAGTCCAGGCATCAGATAATAATAAAAGAGATACCACTTGACACTAGGATGGCTATAATTGAGAAAACAGGAGAATAACAGGTGTTCTCAACAGTGTGAAGTTGGAACCCTGTACATTGCTGGTGGGAATGTAAGCTGTTGCAGCTGCTATGTTGCTTTTTTTCTTGTCAAAACTACTAAGTGAAGAATGTTATATTACCCAGCAATTCCACTCCTATATATGTACCTAAAGGAACTGAAAGTAGCGACTTGAACAGATATTGGACACCATCTTTATTGGAGCATTATTCACAATCACCATGAGATGGAAACAATCCAAGTTGTCAATCAACTGATAAAGGAATAAACAAAACATGGTACATGCACACAATGAAATAGTCATAAAAAGGAATGACATTCTGATATATGCTACAATATGACTGAAACTTGAAAACATTGTGTTACATGAAATAAAGCAGACAACAAGAACAAACATGGCATGATTCCATTTACATGAGGTACCTAGAATAGGTAAGATCATAGAAAGTAGATTATCAGTCACCAGCGTCTGGTGAAAGTGTGGAATGGGGGAGTTATTGTCTAATAGCCACAGTGTTTCTGTTTGGGATGGTAACAAAACTGAAAATATACAGCTATGATGGTTGCATGACATAATCAATGTAGTTAATGCCACTGAATTACATACGTAAGGTGATCAAAATGGCAAATTTTATGTTATATGTATTTTGCCACAATTTTGAAAATTAAAGATGTGATATACCAAAAGCCATTAAACTGTAATACTTTAAATGGGTAAACTGTACGGTATGTGAAATATATCTCAACAACAAAACTCTTTAAAAAATGAGATGAAAAGATACGGTATGGGCAGTGGGAAAATAAAGACATACTACATACTGTTCCAGACTATAAATTGATTACTAATAAAATTTCGGAAAAAAATGAATTTATAGATGTTTTCACTTCATACTTCCAGAAACAGAACTGGAAGTAGGAAGACACTGGCATGTCTGGGGAAGTAAAGGGGACAGTTTAGGACCCACTACATTAAACAGGATGCAGACTCTAGGGAGAGGGAAATGCATGTTTATATGAAAAGAGAGTGAAAACGGGTCGTGGAGAGCTGAGTTCATGCAGAGGGATCCTCGCTAAAAGGAGGCTGCAAGTGTGGACACTAAGAGCCCAAATACAAACCTGCAGTGAACTCATCTGAATTGGAAAGTGGGGGAAGAAAGAGGACTCAGAGATGAAGACGAGTAATTCTTGTCAGAGTCAGAGAGAGGAAAAGTGAGAGAACTAGACGTACATCAAGAAGTGAATGGTTAACCACATGGATGCTGTGGTGAGAGCCCAGAAGAACTGAAAAGACCTGCCCAATAGTACAAGAAGGAGGCCTTCCATGACTTCTGTGAGGGTGATTTCAGTTGTGCCGTAGAGCAGAAGCTAAATTCAAAGAAAAAAAAGCAAGAGTAAACTAACTGGAGTCAATAAGAGTCCATTGCTTTGAAAATGTTGGCTATGCATTGAAAAGGTAAAATGTGACAATAAGGGGATGAAAAGTTGCACAAAGAAATCATCTTTTCTAAGAGCTATTTTTTGTTTGATTTTAGAATTTGTCTGCAAGTTTTGTTTTAGAATTTGGAAAACCTTGACAAGCTTATAGTAAAAATCATTTGAAAGGGAGAATGAAAGATTTTACGGTGGTGATGGGGAGAAGGTATTGTTTTCTGGAAACAATAAGAAAAACCAAGATCAGTTTTCAAAACGGAAGTTAGGTATGGCAAAGACAATTGGTACTTCTCCAGAGCACGGCAAAAGGAGAGATCAGAGGTGCTGTTTTCGGGAAGTGGGCTAATGAAGGAGTTCCTTCCTGAGTGTGTGCTGAACTTCCAGAAGGAACTTGAGAGTACAATATGTTGCCAGCCATGGAAGTGCCCACAAGAACTCTTGAGAAATAGACAGAAGTATTACTGAGCAATCCAGCTGTGACGAGCTGTTGGAATAGGATTCTAATTGCGACAGAGTGTGTATCTACAATACAGAGAGCTATAGTGGCCACAAGCAATCCCAGAGCGCTAGCCACATTTTCTCAAAGAACAGGACTGTTAGTCCACTCAGGTTAGAGCCAAGGACAAAAAAGTGACAACTTCACCATCCTTTCAAAACTGACTTTTCCAAACTATTTCCTGCCATTGTCCACCATGAAGCCTGTGTCATGACCAAGCCAGAGTCTTCATTTTCCTCCGAATATGATATCCCTTGCATATTTTATCCTCTAGGGCTGGTGTGTTCTTCCTCATCCTTTGTAACTAACCATATTGTACTCATATGCAAGATTCAATTTCAGGGGCTCTTTGTGACACAAACCGACATTTACTTAAGCTATTTGCTTCTCTTCCCTAAATTCTTTTTATAAGCATTGTTTTATCATTTTTCCTCTGACAAATCTCCTTGTCTTCCCAATAGTACTGTAAGTATTTTGAACACAAGAACTCCATCTTCTCTTTATTGCAGACCACGTGTCAGGAGGAGTAACTCTGCATGCTCAGAAGAGGACATGGATATTCATCCCTGGAGAGCCTGACACAGTGCCATCTGCACTATAGATCCCCAGGATGCATCCTCATATTTGAACTGAACTGCCTTGTTCCACATGTCAGTTTCCATTGCCTTCAGGAGAGGTAGAATCTTTTTAAATGTTTTTTAAAAGCCTATCAATCAGATGGCTGAATAAGAACAGCTCCAGTCTGCAGCCCCCAGGGAGACCAATGCAGAAGACAGGTGATTTCTGCATTTCCAACCGAGGTACCTGCTCATCTCATTGAGACTGTTTAAACAGTGGGTGCAGAACATGGAGAGTGAACTGAAGCAGGGTCGGGAGGGGTCACCTCACCTGGTAAGCACAAGGGGTTGGGGAACTCCCTCCCCTAGCCAAGGGAAGTCTTGAGGGACTATGCCTTGAGGAATGGTGCATTCTGGTCCAGATACTGTTTTTCCCACAGTCTTCACAACTGCAGACCAGGAGATTCTCTTGGGTGCCTACACCACCAGGGCCCTGGGTTTCAAGAACAAAACTGGGCGGCTGTTTGGGCTGGCACCAAGCTAGCTGCAGGAGTTGTTTTCATACCCCAGTGGTGCCTGGAACACCCATGAAACAGAGCCATTCAGTCCCCTGGAAAGAGGACTGGAGCTGGAAAACCAAGTGGTCTAGCTCAGTGGATCCCATCCCCATGGAGCTGAGCAAGCTAAGATCCACAGGCTTGAAATTCGTGCCGCCAGCACAGCAGTTGAAGTCAACTTGGGACACTCCAGCTTGGTGGGGGGAGGGGCATTCGTCATTACTGAGGCTTGAGTCGGTGGCTTTCTCCTTAGTGTAAACAAAGCTGCTGGGAAATTCAAAGGGAGCAGAGCCCATTGCAGTCTGCAAAGCTGCTATAGCCAGACTGCTTCTCTAGATTCCTCCTCTCTGGGCAGGGCATCTCTAAAAGAAAGGCAGCAGCCTCACTCAAGGGCTTATAGATAAAACTCCCATCTTCCTTGGACAGAGCCCCTGGGGAAAGGGGTGCCTGTGGGCACAGCTTCGGCAGACTAAAACGTTCCTGCCTGCCAGCTGTGAAGAAAGCAGTGGATTTCTCAACACAGTGCTTGAGCTCTGCTAAGGGACAGATTGCCTCCTCAAGTAGGTTTCTGACCATGGTGCCTTCTGAATGGGAGACACCTCCCAGCAGGGTTTGACAGACATCTCATATAGGAGAGCTCTGGCTGGCATCTGGCCTTTGCACCTCAGGGATGAAGCTTCCAGAGGAAGGAAAAGGCAGTAATCTTTGCTGTTCTGCAGTCTCTGCTGGTGATACCCAGCAAATAGGGTCTGGACCTCAAGCAAACTCCAGCACACCTGCAGCACGAGGGCCTGACATTTACAAGGAAAACTAACAAACAGAAAGGAATAGCATCAACATAAACAAAACGGACATCCACACAAAAACCTGTCTGAAAGTCAACACCATCAAAGACCAAAGATAGATAAATACAAGAAGATGAGAAAAAACCAGTGCAAAAAGGCTGACAATTCCAAAAACTGGAACACCTCTTCTCCTCCAAAAGATCACAACTCCTCCCCAGCAAGGGAACAAAACTAGAGGTAGAATGAGTTTAATGAATTGACAAAAGTAGGCTTCAGAAGGTGGATAATAATAAATTCCTCTGAGCTAAAGGAGCACGTTCTAACCCAATGCAAGGAAACTAAGAACCTAGAATAAAGGTTAGAGGAATTGCTAACTAGAATAACCAGTTTAGAGAATGTAAATGACCTGATGGAGTTGAAAAACACAGCATGATAATTTCATGAAGCATACACAAGTATCAATAGCTGAATTAATCAAGCAGAAGAAAGGATATCAGAGATTGAAGATCAACTTAATGAAATAAAATGTGAAGACAGGATTACAGAAATAAGAATAAAAAGGAATGAACAAAGCCTTCAAGAAATATGGGACTATGTGAAAAGACCACACCTATGTTTGATTGGTGTGCCTGAAAGTGATGGGGAAAATGGAACCACGTTGGAAAACACTTTTCAGGATATTATCCAGGAGAACTTCCCCAACCTAACAAGATAGGCTAACATTCAAATTCAGGAAATACAGAGAACGCCACTAAGATAATCCTCAAGAAGAGCAACTCCAAGATACATAATTGTCAGATTCAGCAAGGTTGAAATGAAGAAAAAAATGTTAAGTGCAGACAGTGAGAATGGTTGGGTTACCCACAAAGGGAAGTCCATCATACTAACAGAAGATCTCTCTGCAGAAACCCTACAAGCCAGAAAAGAGTGGGGGCCAATACTCAACATTCTTAAAGAAAAGAATTTTCAACCCAGAATTTCATAACCAGCCAAACTAAGCTTCATAAATGAAGGAGAAACAAAATCCTCTAGAGTCAAGCAAATGTTGAGAGATTTTGTCACCACCAGGCCTGCCTTACAAGAGTTCCTAAAGGAAGCACTAAATATGGAAAAGAAAAACTGGTAGCAGCCACCACAAAAAAATACCAAATTGTGAAGACTGTGAACACTATGAAGAAACTGTATCAACTAACAGGCAAAATAACCAGCTAGCATTGTAATGACAAGATCAAATTCACTCAAAACAATGTTAACTTTAAATGTAAATGGGGTAAATGCCCCACTGGGAAATTAGATAAAGAGTCAAGACTCATCGGTGTGCTGTATTCAGGAGATCCATCTCATGTGCAAAGACACACATTGGGTCAAAATAAAGAGATTGAATAATATTAACCAAGCAATGGAAAGCAAAAAAAAAAAAAAAAAAAAAAAAAGCAGGTGTTGCAATTCTAGTCTCTTATAAAACATACTTTAAGCCAACAAAGGTCAAAAAGGACAAAGAAGGGCATAATGGTAAAGGGATCAATGCAACAAGAAGAGCTAACTATCCTAAATATATATGCACTCAACACAGGAGTACCCAGATTGATAAAGCAAGTTCTTATGACTTACAAAGAGACAGACTCCCACACAATAATAGTGGGAGACTTTTACACCCCATTGTCAATATTAGTCAGATCTATGAGACAGAAAATTAATAAGGATATTCAGGACTTGAACTCACCTCTGGACCAAGCAGACCTAATAGACAACTATAGAACTCTCCCAAATCAACAGAGATATATTCTTCAGAATACAATCAACAGAATATATATTCTTCTCAGCTCCACATCACACTTATTCTAAAATTGACCACATAATTGGAAGTAAAACACTCCTCAGCAAATGCAAAAGAACAGAAATCATAATAAATAGTCTCTCAGACAACAATGCAATCAAATTAGAATTCAGGATTTAAAAACTTGCTCAAAATTGCACAACTACATGGAAACGGAAAAACCTGCTCCTGAATGACTACTGAGTAAATAACAAAATTAAGACAGAAATAAATAAGTTCTTTGAAACCAATGAGACCAAACACACAGTGTACCAGAATCTCTGGGACACAGTAAAAGTAGTGTTTAGAGGGAAATTGACAGCACCTGCAAGAGAAAGCAGGAAAAGTCTAAAATCGACACCATAACATCACAATGAAAAGAACTAGAGAAGCAAGAGCAAGCTAATTCAAAAGCTAGCAGAAGACAAGAAAAACTTACATCAGAGCAGAACTGAAGGAGATAGAGACATGAAAATTCCTTCAAAAAAATCAAAGTATCCAGGAGCTTATTTTTTGAAAAGATTGACAAAATAGACCACTAGCCAGACTAATAAAGCAGAAAAGAGAAAAGAATCAGACAACAAAAAATGATAAAGGGGATATCACCATTGATCTCACAGAAATACAAACTATCGTCAGATAATACTATAAACACCTCTATGCAAATAAACTAAAAAATCTAGAAGACATGGGTAAACTCCTGGACACATACACCCTCCCAAGACTAAACCAGAAAGAAGTCAAATTCCTGAATATATCAATAACAAGTTCTGAAATTGAGGCAGTAATTAATAGCCTACCAACCAAAAAAAGCCTAAGACCAGACAAATTTACAGCCAAATTCTCCCAGAGGTACAAAGAGGAGCTGGTACCATTCTTTCTGAAACTATTACAAACAATAAAAAAAGAGGGACTCCTCCCTAACTCATTTGATGAGGCCAGCATCATCCTGATACCAAAACCTGGCAGAGACTCAACAAAAAAAGGAAATTTCAGGCCAATATCCCTGATGAACATTGATGTGAATATCCTCAATAAAATACTGGCAAATCAAATCCAGCAGCACATCAAAAAGCCTATCCACCATGAGCAAGTCAGCTTCACCTCTGGGATGCAAGCCTGGTTCAATATATGCAAATCAGTAATCCATCACCTCAATAGAACCAATGACAAAAACCACATAATTATCTCAACAGATGCAGAAAAGGCCTTCAATAAAATTCAACAACTCTTCATGCTAAAAACTCTCGATGCACTAGGTATTTATGGAACGTATCTTAAAATAATAAGGGCCATTTATGACAAACTGGCAGCCAATATCATACTGAATGGACAAAACCTAGAAGCATTCCCTTTGAAAACTGGCATAAGACAAGGATGCCCCCTCTCACCACTCCTATTAAACACAGTATTGGAAGTTCTGGCCAGGGCAATCAGGCAAGAGAAAGAAATAAAGAGTATTAAAATAGGAAGAGAGGAAGTCAAATTATCTCTGTTTGCAGATGACACAATTGTATATTTAGAAAACCCCATCATCTCAGCTCAAAATCTCCTTAAGCTGATAAGCAACTTCAGCAAAGTCTCAGGATACAAAATCAATGTGGAAAAATCACAAGCATTCTTATACACAAATAATAGACAAACAGAGAGCCAAATCATGAGTGAATTCCCATTTGCAATTGCTATAAAGAGAATAAAATATCTAGAAATACAACTTACAAGGGATGTGAAGGACCTCTTCAAGGAGAACTACAAACCACTGCTCAAGAAAATAAGAGAGAACACAAACAGATGGAAAAACATTCCATGCTCATGGTTATTTCATGCTCATAGTTAGAAAGAATCAATATTGTGAAAATGGCCATACTGCCCAAAGTAATTTATAGACTCAATGCTATCCCCATCAAGCTACCATTGACTTTCTTCACAGAATTAAAAAATACTACTTTAAATTTCATATGGAACCAAAAAAATAGCCTGTATAGACAAGTCAAGTCTAAGCAAAAAGAACAAAGCTGGAGGCATCATGCTATCTGGCTTCAAACTCCCTATAAGGCTACAGTAACCAAAACTGCATGATACTGGTGCTGAAACAGATATATAGACAAATGGAACAGAACAGAGGCCTCAGAAATAATGCCACACATCTACAACCATCCGATCTTTGACAAATCTGACAAAAATGAACAATGGGGAAAGGATTTCCTATGTAATAAATGGTGTTGGAAAAACTGGCTAGCCGTATACAGAGAACTGAATCTGGACCCCTTCCTTATACCTTATACAAAAATTAACTCAAGATGGATTAAAGACTTAAACCTAAGACCTAAAACCATAAAAACCCTAGAAGAAAACCTAGGCAATACCATTCAGGACACAGGCATGGGCAAAGACTTCATGACTCAAACACCAAAAGCAATGACAACAAAAGCCAAAATAGACAAATGGGATCTAATTAAACTAAAGAGCTCTGCACAGCAAAAGAAATTATCATCAGATTGAACAGCAATGTACAGAATGGGAGAAAATTTTTGCCATCTATCCATCTGACAAAGGGCTAATATTCAGAATCTACAAAGAACTTAAACAAATTTACAAGAAAAAAACACCTCAAAAAGTGGGCAAAAGGCATGAACACATACTTCTCAAAAGAAGACCTATATGTGACCAAAAACATGAAAAAACACTCATCATCACTGGTCATTAGAGAAATGCAAATAAAAACCATAATGAGAATCTAATTCTTATGCCAATTAGAATGAAACAACAGATATTGGAGAGGATCTAGAGAAAGACAAATGCTTTTACACTTTTGGTGGAAGTGTAAATTAGTTTAACCACTGTGGAAGACAGTATGGCGATTCGTAGGTCAAGGATCTCAAGAAATACCATTTGACCCAGCAATTCCATTACTGGGCATATTCCCAAAGGATTATAAATCATTCTACTATAAAGACACATGCACACATATGTTTATTGCAGCACTATTCACAGTAGCAAAGACTTGGACCCAACCCAAATGCCCATCAATGATAGACTGGGTAAAGAAAATGTGGCACATATACATCATGGATTACTAAGCAGCCATAAAAAAGGATGAATTCATGTCCTTTGCAGGGGCAAGGATGAATCTGGAAACTATCATTCTCAACAAACTAACAGAAAATCAAACAACGCACGTTCTCACTCATAAGTGGGAGTTGAACAATGAAAATACATGGACACAGGGAAGGGAACATTACACACGGGGGCCTGTTGAGGGGTGGGGGGTTAGTGGAGGGATAGCATTAGGAGAAATACCTAATGTAGATGATGGGTTGATGGGTGCAGCAAACCACCATGGCACATATGTACCTATGTATCAAACATGCAGGTTCTGCACATGTATCCCAGAACTTAAAGTATAATAAAAATAAAAAGGAAATGAACTATATAAAAAAATTAATCTATGATAATTTAAGAACCTCTTAATTCTATGTCCTCTCAATCCCTCTCTCCAACCCCACTTCAGATGCATCACTAATTGACACATGGAAAAAGGAGGAGGAACACGCATGGAGAAAACAGGAATAATTAGAAAGAAAGGAAATAAGGAAGAAAAGAGAGGGAAGGAAGGAGGGAGGGAGGAAAGCAAGGAAAGAGAAAAGAAAAGAAAAAGAGAAGAGAACAGAGGTAGAGGAGGAGAGAATTAAGGAGAGGAAACGAAAGGGAGAGAGAGAAAGGAGAGACAGGGAGTGAGAGGGAGAGAGAAAAAACAAAAGAAAGAGAAAAAGAGAAGAAAGAAAGATGAAAGAAAGAACAAAAAAGAAAGAAGAAAGAAAGAAAAAGAGAAAGAAAAAGAAAGAAAGAAAAAGAAAGAAGAGAAAGAAAGAAAAGAAAAAGAAAGAAAGAGAAAGAAAAAAAGATGTAAAAACATTGACTCATTTGGCTAAAACACCAGTGGTCTGATGAACAGCATGAAGCATCCCCAGAAACATCAATTACTCATGGAACCGATACCAAAGAGCAAGGGTGGATTGGTTACACCCACCAACCTGTAACACACATGCAAGCCTCACAAACAGATGGAAAATGATTTGTTCACACCACAGTGAGCTGCACTATGCCAGTGCACGGCTTGTTCCAAAGCTGATGTTTTTCTCTGGTCTTCCTGCCAAGAAAGTGGAGCAGCATAAGACAGGCGTCTCCCAGTGCCAGCTGATGCTCAGCCCCAGCCAGCAGCAGCTGGGGACACACATGGTTCCCGCCCTGCAGTGCTCTGCCGGCGGCGAGGTGTGGAAGCTGGGAATTGCGGAATCTCAGGCTGCCAACTCCAGTACTGTCTCCACCAGGTAACGGCTCAACAAAGCCAAGCGACCTACAGATTGTCCTCCTTTATCTCCAGCTGCTTCTCATGTTTCTTAAACTAACTGGAGCTGAAGCACTGGCCTCGTGCTAAGTTTAGTGTTCAGTCTGATAATGGGTCCATAACAAACCTCCTGGGTCCCATATTTCATCTCCCTCCAACTGTGACAGAATTCACTCTAGTGTACGATTGCCCTGACAACTTCAGTTCAATTTCACTACCAGTCCAATAAATGATGCAGGAAAAAAAGATTTTTTTTTTAAAGCTTTAAATGAAAAAGAACATTCTTTTTGTCACCATCTTCCAGGAGACTGTGTCTCCATATTGCTTTTGTGAAAGGCCTTGTTTCCAGTAGCTGTGTCTGACCCACCATGTGACAGACTGTCAAGGCCTGAATCTTTGCTCCTTTGGCTTCCTGGGATCTGCCTAGAATTTAAAACTAGAGTCTTGAAATAAAGCAGGGGTCTTGGATTTCCAAGTGATTTTTTCCCTAAGGTTTTCATATAAAACTAGCACGAATTTGGTGGCTTAAACACAGAAGTTTATTCTCTTACAGTTCTAGAGTCTGACTCCTAATTCCAGGTGTCAGCAGGGCCACGCTCCTTCCGCAGGCTAGGGAAGAATCCTGCCTTGTCTCTTCCACCTTCTGGGGGCCCCAGGCCTTGTTTGGCTTGTAGACACATCACTCCAACCTCTGCCTCCATTGCTACATGGCTTTCTCGTCTGTGCCTTCTCCTTTTCTATCTCTTAGAAGGAAATTCACCATTGATTTTAGGGACCACCTTCATCCAGCATGATCTCATCTTAGGAGCTTTACCTTCATTATATTTGCAAAGCACCTATTCCAAATAAGGCCATATTCTGAGATTCTTGGTAGACTTTTTTCGCAGGGGAGGGGGATACCATTCAAACTACTGCAATCCTTTACAGCAATGTGACCATGGATAAATTATATATTTATAAGTGCTGAGGATTCTTAATAAAAAAATATAAGAATATGAAATTAAATGTTTCAAACATCAAGAAAATAGACACATAGAAAACCATAATTCAGACTAAAGAAATGTCAGCATTTACCATATTTATTACATTTTTTCACTTTTTAAAAAATGAGATATTACAGATATAACAACTCGCCATCTCATTCTCTGCCTACTCTCTCCAAATAGAGTCACTGTTCCTGAAGTATGCTTGCATTTATAGCAATTTGCTTTGATTATTATTTTAGTATTGTATACATGATGATGCAAGTAGATCTAGTTTATTTCTTTTAATTGGTACATCAGAGACTTTAGAATTGAAATGGACTTTTCTGAGCCTTTCATAATATTCTTGCCCTAGCCACCCCATAGCATTATGATAACCAAAGGAAATGATTGTGTGACTGATCCACATACACTACACAGTTTACATTATTATAGGATAGGATATTTCTTCTTTCTCCTAAAATAGCCACCTTCTTTGTTGATGTGCTGCAATTCAGTACGCCTTTTGCTATTGTTTCTAAATCGTGATTATTTTATTTTTGTCAATTGTATCATACTTTCTTTACTAGCAGAGTAGATATAAATAGCCTTTATTAACAGCTCTTACATTAATATTTACATGGCCTTATTTTAACTTAATATGCTACAGAAACTTAGGTAACCCATTCTATCATCATATTCAACTGGCAAAACCAAAAATGTTTCTAATCTTTGATTTTCTTTTACTGAACCATAGATGGTGGCACAAGCAAATGGCCTTTGTGATGCTATATCCAACCACAGGTGACATTTTAGCAAAGCTTCTTCATCTGATCTCATGATACATCACAACCAATAAAAGGCAGCCTAAGCCCTTTAAAAATAACCTCATTGTTCAGGATTTCAAGGTTGTATATTCCATGGATTCTAGTTTACATACAACATTAATTTCATTTAAACTAGAAATACTTGGTGTATTTTACCATGATCTTTAAGACTTCTACTACTGTCTTGGTCTTCTGTTGATAAAGAATAAATGTACTATGCTGTAGCACCACCGTTTATTATATAGAACCTTGCCTATGTTTACGTCACTAAATATAAATGCGTAAAACTAAATATGATTATATGAATTAGGATAAAATAGTAAGATCCAAGGAGGAGAGTGGAGGTTGGGGTGGGGTATGAAAAGAGTGGAATAGAGAGAATTTCACCAGAAACACAAAGTTTAAAAATACCATTTCCACTGAGCCCAAAAAATAATTCTAAGTTTCCTGGTAGCAAAAGCAAAGAGGGAATGCCCTATATAGTTACAGGGAACTGTTGAATGAAAGCCCGATAGTTTTTGGCAAGATAAACTTTTCCTTTCTTGGCACATAAATGCCCAATAAATATGTCTTGTATACATAAGAAGTAACTTGTGGTGTGAACTTAGAATCACCTGTGCTTTCAGTAACAACAATAAAAAATTGTTCATCTTTTTTTTTTTATATTGTCCTTTAATAAAAGGCAAGAATTGTTGAATTGCTTTGTAAAGATTACAAAGGCATGAAGCCTAAGGGAACAACTCCAAGTAAGTGACTTTCTAATACTCTAATTGATATAGTGATAGAGGTTTTGGAACTTAAAAGAATGAAGAATTAACATGTCACATAGTTTTCTCCTGAATCTTCATCTTCTTAGTTGGATTTTTAGCAAAGAATAAGCAGCAGAAAGGTGACTGGAGTATAAGTATTTTGTGTTATTGATCAAAACAAAAGCCCAAACTTGGAATATCAGGGGTGTAGATGACAAACTGCTATCAATCAAGAAGAACAGCTTGTAGTCTAACCAAGTGTTACAGGTTTATGCAGCAAAATCTCCAATAGGAAGAGTCCTTACTTCCCCCAAATAAAAAAATGTAGATCTGCTCAATTACACAAAAAGGCCAGTTCCTTGAAACCCGAAAATTGTGTGTTAGAGATATCGAATAAGAGTCAAGGACAGAGAGGCTTAGAGATGAGAGTTATTAGTTGTTCTTTTCTACTGAAATTAACTTTGATTTTTGGAGAGAACTGCATGGAGAGAAATCTACTGAGTAGATTAAACTTCACATCCCATGACTCCCACATAATTAAATGAACGTGTTTGTTGAATATGTTGTTTAGTATCACCCATTTGGAAAATACTGAAAAGTTTCTGCCAATACCAACTATTTTGGTTTGAGCATTAATTTGTTTTTAACTTTTCCTCATGAGGGGAATTGGTAAATATGTTTGATTATTCTGTGAAATTAGGCTTGAAATGTGATGCTAAAATCAAGCCATCAGCAAAAAACAGAGAGCCATTTTAATTTATGTCCTTGTAACTTGATGTTAATTTATTTATTAACAAAGATTTATTTCATGACTAGTATGTGCCAAGGACCATGATCAGCCCTGAAGATAAATACAAGATGGGAAAGATATAGTGTCTGCTCTCAGAAAGAGTTCAGGTGATAGAAATATAAATATCAACACTACATTTGAAAAAAAGAATACACCAGCCTAAGGACACCTTATCTAATCTGAGACTAGAAATGATTGGTCAGAAAAAGTATCCTTGGGGAGATGATTCACTAGAAAAAGAGAGTAGAATCTAAGAAAAAAAAAATAGATTATGAGAAAGGGCATGGCTTAGAAGACATATAAGTAGTCTCCATTAGAATTCACTGTCAAGGGCAGCTATATCTATTTTGAGGTAGAATATATACTATTTCTGCAACTTCAAAAACCTAGGTAGAATGCTTGGTTTCAGATTGTCCCAAGTTGGTGATGTTCCCAGGTGAGTGAGAGAGAAAACACAAAAACTCTCTGAAATCCAGGCCTACAAACTTTCATAGAAAACAATCTCAATAATCATATATTGACAAAAAAATCATAAAGCAAATTAGGAAAAAAATCCAATATAAGCAAAAGCCAGGCAAAACAACATAAAAATGGAATCTGCCAGTATTAGAATTATGAAATATAAATACAAAGTGTATTTTAAAATATGTAAGAGGAACTGTAAAACTAATCAAGAGATTACATGATATTAAAATAATCAGATAGATTCAAAACAAACATAGCGAGCAGGAAAAAAATAATGTCACAATTAAAATATAAAATTCTAATGTACCATGTCTAATTCATAACTTAGGGCTGAAGAGAGAAATAGTGAAGTGAAAAAAATGATTTTGAAGAACCTCCACAGAAAGTAACCAAAAAAGTATAAAATATAAAAAAGAAATTTTTATAGACATGTAAGACAAAGTGAAAATATTGATATATACCTAATCAGAGTTCCAGAAAAAATAATAGAAAATGGAAAATAAAGTATTTAAATATTTAAAGAGTTATCATTTAAGAATTTTCCAGAACACAAACAATAGCAACAAACTGGAAGAGCAAAAAAGAACAAAGGAAGGAAAGAAGGAAGGAGGAAGGAAGGAAGGAAGAAAGGAAGGCAGGAAAGTCAGCCATCACAATACAAAAAAGAAAAAGGAGAGAGAATGACTTGTAAAAATCCCTACTGAGAGACATTGTAATGAAGTTACAACGCACCATAAACAAAATAGAACATCTTTAAAGCATCAGAAACCAAAACAAATTATCTAAAATGAATGGTTATTAGAGTAACAGAAAACTTCTCAAAAGTAACAATGTAAATCAAATGACAATGAGATAATATCTTTAATATACTGAAAAAAAATAACTACCAACATCAAATCATGTAATCACAAAAACTGTATTTTAAGAAGAAAGACAAAATAAATATTGTTGGCAGGGGAAAAATGGTTTAGTATAAATTACTACCAAATAATCTGTTATGGTTATATTTCCAAATGGAGGAAAATAAGCACCAAAGATTGGTCTAAAATAAAAAATAAACATCTCACAGTTAAAATGTTAAATATATGATTTAACACATATAGCTTAATATTGGGTGTATATAATTAAAACTTTGTCTAATATGGATTTTTTTAAGTGAAATAGTAAATTCTAGACAAAAATAGCATACAAATCAAAAGCGACATAATTTAAGGCATTATAAAGTGGTTGGTCTAGAATGTATCACTTACTATAATTTGTTAGCTATAAATGATGAGACTGCTAACATGTAAAGCTTTGAAAAAATATAAATAGAAGACATAAGTCAATGGAATGAGTGTTTAAAAACAAAATTTTATAAATAATACATAGAATAAATATACAAGGAAAAGTATAATATAAGCAAGTCAAATTTAAAGTACAAAGTGAAATTATTAAAAATTAATTCCTGATTTTATCTTTTCATATTATATGAATGTATCAAAGTATCAAATGTACCCTGGAAATACGTAATTTTATTATGTATTAATAAAAAATAAAAATCCACATCTGACAATAATTAGAAAAAAATTAAAATTCTCTAGGGACTAAATTCCCCAGGAAAGAGATAAATGTAAACATCATAAACATAAAATAAATCATTAATGCTAGAGAACACGTTTGAAATATTGGTACAGGTGTACCACAGAGATATTGTGAGTTTGGCTTCAGACCACTGCCATAAAGTAAACATCACAGTAAAGAGAGTCACATAATATTTTTGGTTTTCCAGCGCATATAAAAGTTATATTTACACTGTACTGTAATCTCTTATATCTAGAAAACAATGTACATGACTTCATTTAAAAATATTTCGTTGTGAAAATGCTAATGATCATCAGTGAGTCCTAATCTTTTGGCTGGTGGAAGGTCTTGCCCTGATGTTAATGGCTGGGTGGTGGCTGCTGGAGGGTGGGGGTCCTCTGTAGATATATATATTTTTTTTTTTTGGGAGACAGAGTTTCACTCTTGTTGCCCAGGCTGGAGTGCAATGGCTCGATATTGGCTCACTGCAACCTCCGCCTCCCGGGTTCAAGCAATTCCCCTGCTTCAGCCTCCTGAGTAGCTAGGATTACAGGCATGCGCTACCACACCCTGTTAATTTTGTATTTTTAGTAGAGTCAGGGTTTCTCTATGTTGGTCAGACTGAGCCTCAGGTGATCCAGCTGATTCGACCTCTCCAAGTGCTGTAATTACAGACATGAGCCACTGCACCCAGCCAGGAATTTCTTAAAATGAGACAACAATGAAGTTTGCCACATTGATGGACTCTTTTCTTTATAAAAGATTTATTGGTAGTAAGTTATGCTATATGATAGCATTTTAATTACAGCAGAACTTCTTTCAAAATGGGAGTCAATGCTCTCAACCCCTCCAGCTGCTTTATTAACTAAGAATGTGTAATATTTTAAATCCTTTGTTGTCATTTCAACAGTGTTCACAGCGTGTCCATTGGGAGTGCATTGTATCACATGAAATTATTTTCTTTATTCATCCATAAGAAGGAACTCTTCATCCAATAGAATTTTACCATGAGATTGTAGCAATCTTGGTCACATCTTCAGGTTCCACTTCTAATTCTAATTCTCCAGCTATTTCCACCACATCTGCAGTTACTTCTTCTACTCTCCAGTGTTCTCCAGGAGTTCTTCTTGAACTCCTCAAAGTCAGCTACAAAGATTGGAATCAGCTTCTTCCAAACTCTTCTTAATGTTGCTATTTTGATAGCCTTTCAAAATGCATTTTTAAATGATAAGACTTGAAGGACAAAACTACTTCTTGATCCATGGGCCGCAGAATGGATGTTGTGTTAGCAGATATAAAAGAATATCTCCTTGTAAATCTCCATCAGAGCTCTTAAGTGACCAGGTATATTGTAAATGAATTGTAATATTTTGGAAGGAATCTTTTTTGCTGCACAGTAGGTCTCAACAGTAGGCTTAAAATATTCAGTAAACTATGCTGTAAACAGATATGCTGTCATCTAGGCTTTGTTATTTCATTTACAGAGCACAGGCAGATTATATTTAGCATAGTTCTTAAGGGCTCTAATATTTTCAGAATGGTTCGTGAGCATCAGCTTAATTTTAAATCACCAGAGCCTGCCTTTTGAAGCCAGTAATTGATTTCTTCTCTCTAGCTATGGAAGTCCTAGGTTGGTGATATTTCCAGGTGATTAACAGAGAAAACACACATGAAAAAAAAAAAGACATCTGAAAATGGAGAGACACAAAAAGGACCTTCTAAGGTATTGATGAATTTTTTTGCTTTAGCTAAGAATTGGGTATATGGATTCTCACTTTAGTCTTTAACATTGCAATTATTTAGGCAGCATATGCTCTTTTGAATGTACCAGAGAAATTCTTCCTCCAATTTAAGATGTTTAATCTAAAATCAATATATGTTGCTTAGTGTAGCTACCTTCATTAGTGATCCTAGCTACATCTTCTGAATGACTTACTGCTGCTCCTACATCAAGACTTGCTCATTCACATTGAATTTTTATGTTATAATTGTGGCTTCTTTCCTTAAACTTCATGAACTAATCTCTGATAGCTTCAAACGTTTTTTCTGCTGCTTTTTCACCGCTCTCAGCCTTCATAAAACTGAAGAGAGTTAGGGCCTTACTCTGGATTAGGCTTTGGCTTAAGGGAATGTTGTGGCTGGTATGAACTTCTATCCAGATCACTCAAACTTTCTCCATATCAGCAATGAGGATGTTTTGCTTTCTTATCATCCATGTGTTTGCTGGAGTAGCACTTTTAATTTTCAAGAACTTTTCCTTTACATTTCCAATTTTGCTAAATATTTGGTGCATGAAGCCCAACTTTTGGCCTATCTCAGACTTGACTTGATTTAAAGTGAGAGATACGTGATTCTTTTTTTTTCACTTAAACATTAATGGGGTTATTAATTGGGCTGATTTCAGTACTGTTGTGTCTCAGGGAATTGGGAGGCCTGAGGAGAGGAAGCAAGATAGAAAAATGTTTGTCAGTGGAGCAGTCAGAAGACACACAGCATAAAACAATTTCAGGAGTAACAAAGATAAATGATCACAGGTCACCATGACACATATAATTTTAAAAGTTTTTAATATTGCACAAATTACTAAAATATGACAGAAGAATATGAAGTGAGCACATGGTGTTGGAAAAAATGGCACTAAGTAGACTTGCTTGATACAAGGCTGACATAAACCTTCAATTTATTAACGTAAAAAGAGCAATATCTGTGAAGCATGATGATGTAAACCACCATAAAACAAGATATGCTTCTATTCAGAAAGTTTAATGTTAAAGAATGCATAATTATGTACTAGAAAATATGAATATGAAGAAAACTTGCATAGCTACCTTAATATTAGACATATAATCCCTTAAGGAAAAAATTATAGTAACCTGTTGTAGTTTTTTTTTTTTTCTGTTGCTTATAACAGAACACCTGAAACTGGGTAACTTATAAAGAAGAGGAACTTATTTCTTACACTTATGGAGGCTGAGGTCCAAGGTTGAGGGGCTGTGACTAGTGAGAGCCTTTCTACTGGTGGAGACTCTACAGAGTTCTAAGGCAATGCAGGGAATCACATCTGAGGGGGCTGAGCCTGCTAGCTCAGGTCTCTTCCTCTTCTTATAAAGCCACTAGTTACACTCCGTTGAAACCTGTTAACCCATTAGCCTTTTAAACCATTAACTCATGACTGGATTAATCCATTGATGAGTGGAGAACCTTATAATCCAATCAGTTATTAAAGGATTGCCCTCAATACTATCACATTGGGGATTAAACTTCAACATGAGTTTCTGATGGGACAAATATTCAAATCATAGCAAAGCCAAAATGAAAAAGACCACTTTATTACAGTAAAAGTTCCAATTCAGAAATAAGATATACAGTTCTAAAATTGAATGCACCAAATAACTTACCTTAAAAATATATGAAACAAAATTTTACAGAACTTTAAAGTTAATTTTACCTTAAACTCAGAATCATAGTGATAAAATGCATTTCAAGTAATAATATGTTAACAGAGAAAATAAGAAATCTCTAAGAATACCTGAAAAGCACAAATAAGCGTAATCTAATGGAAAAATAGAAGAACATCAAATTCATCCAATATCATGAAAAGACACATTTTTTTTCAAGAGTACATGTTATATTTATAAAATTTAATTCATGGTAATTCTGATATTAACCCAACAAAAATTAAATAATCAATATGTTATAGATTATATTCTCTTCTGAAAAAGTAATGAGTTAAAATTAAGTAACAATAAATAGCTTATAAAACAATCATATTTTAAAGTTTCAAAATTTATTTTAGATGGGTCATAGAAGAACACAAAGAAAATCTTTTAAGTGTGTAAAATTAAATGATAAAAAAAATTCCATGTATCAAAACTTGTTCTCTATTATGTATCTTACAAATTTGTGTTTTGGAGAAAATACATAGTCTTAAGCATTCTTCTTAAAAAGAACAAAGGCTGAGAGAGTGAAAATAGAGAGACACACAAAGGGTCTTCAAAGGTATTGCTGACTTTTTGTTTTTTTTGCTTTAGCTCAGAATTGGGTACATAGGTTCTCACTTTATTCTTTAACAATGTAATTATTTATGCAGCATATCGTCTCTTGTATATATAGTGCATCATTAAAAATTTTAAAGGGAATAAGGATACAATCTTATTTTACATCATTTTAGAACAGAATGTTCTCTATCAAAAAGCTCTCCACCCAACAATAGCTCTCAGAGTATACAGTTCTGAAGTTTTTGTTCTTGTCAGGGGATCAAACACAGATAATAGAGCAGAAAGTGTTACATTGTTAAAGCTTTGAGCAGTTCCTCTGCAAGAATGTCTTCTAATTCTGTGCCTTTCTCTTCATCATCAAAGCCATGTTGCCCATGTTCAGCTGGGAAACACCCACCTGGCAAATGGCTTCCTCACTGCCTTTCAAGACATTTTCCAGCTCACAACCAGTCATCTTTCCAAAAACAAAAAATAAGACATATGATTAGGCCACTGCATGAAATCATTTCTTGGCTCCTGTATTAGTCTTTTATTATTGTTATGACAAATTACCAAAATTAACAAGAAAAAATAATAGACTAAAAACTATGAATTATTTTTTTTACGTGAGTCTCATTGGGCTGTCTCACAGCCCAGAAGGGGGATCTGGAAAGCTCAACCCACCACAGCAGCCACTACATTTCTTGGCTGGAATTGTAAACAGTAAGAATGGCAACCCTCTTAATTGGAGCCTATCAGAGATATCTAGCCTCATCTCACATTCCTCCCTTCTTTAACATCCTGTGTGAATCACAAGGAATGAACGCACCAGGCATTAATACCACTTCACGGTTTGCACATGCAGCTGTCTTCCTGGCATCCTCTTCCTCTGCTCTTTACCCACCCTTTCCTCATCTATGAACTCTACAATTCATCTTCTCTATATCAATTAGAACATTATTTCCATATCTAAACTTCTCAACCTTTCTCAAAAAAGAATTAACTTGTCCGTCTTCTGTGCTCCTGCAGTATTTGGTTCACACCAAATACACAGTACCAAGTGGTACTGTGATTCTTTGATTTACAATAGCTGCTCTTCTAAGCATATTATAGTTGGGTATGCTTTAGGACAGGGCTCTTACTTCTGTGTCTTTGTATGTCTACTGCCTAGCAAAGTGCCTGGAATTTATAGTATTCCATAAATATGTATTGACTCACATGATGAAAGATGCTTTGTTTAAAAAAGAAGTCGGAAATGCTGAAGGCTGATAACACAATGTCTAGACTCCCAGCTAGATTTTTCTGAGAATTTTATGTTAAACAAATCCCACTCCATGTACCTAACTATCATGTTGATAGGTACTTGTAGCAACTATACATGGCATTTTAGAGACAGAGGAAGTCTAGACTTCAGTCTAGACAAGATTAAGTCTAGACAAGACACTAGTCTTGAGTCTAAAGTACTCTGAGCTGCCTTTTAGGACATTGTCCAGCTCACAACCAGAGTCATCTTTTAGTAAATCTTTTAGTCAACGTTTTAGGTCCATTCCTCAATGTTTAACTCTGGCCAAGTGTTCTGGCCTCTCTAAATCTCATTATTTCATTTTAAAAAAATGAATGTGTTGAACCAGATGTTGTCTATAATTCCTTCTAACTCTAAACTCCTGTAATTCTCACTTTCCTTCTTCAATGACTCCTTTTAATAACGATTTCAAACTGAACTGGTTTATCCATATCTCCTGTAAATTGCCTGTATAATTTATTTATTGTTTAATCCCATTAGAAGAACACTACCTTCAAAATGTAGTCTACTAATAAAATGTCAAAATTATGTTTTCATTTATTATTTCCACACTTTTGAACTTTATTTTCATTATCTTCTACCACTATGACATTTTGCAAAACAATAATCTCTGCTTCTGGTGTTTTTTACTCTTATTTCACCATGAAGATCATTCTCATATTTCTGAATTATTCACTTATTCCATTTATATTATTCTCCAAAAGCAGCTTTTACCACAATTGATATATAAATAAATTTCATGAGATTACATTGCTAAGTGTGATTATATTTATCACAAAGCATAAGATCACTGATTACATATCTTTCAATATAAGAGAATATACTCTGTGTATGTTAGAAAAATGTAATCCTAAGTTACAATATTAAACTACTTAAAATCACATTTAAGATAAATCTGTGAAAGGTAATTAAAAATCAAATTATAAAGTGATACTGACAAAAATGACAGAGAAAATGATTTTGAAAATTCTCTCTTTCATTAAATTGAGAGAACACTGACAAAAATTATCCGAATCTACTTTCTTAAAACTTTGGAAATTAGAGGCTTATAGCAACCCATGAGACTGTGTATTCAACAAACATGGTGCATCTTAGTAGGAAAAGCAGGTTTTGCAGCATTTTAACTTGCTCTATTCTCATTCTCCTTTTCCAGCTCCATGGTATCCTTGAAAACCAAAAGCCTGGATTCACACTAAAACTTAGCCTGGAAGCTTCTGTAGGATACAGCACTAAATTGAGAGTCCTTCAAAATCTAATTTCCAGAGGACTGTCATTATTTGAACTATCTGGTAGCTCTCTGGAAAACTTTAGTCACAGAAATGTTCTTTATTTAACCTGACTCAGGGCTTTCCCAGTGTGATGAACCTATTTCCTTTTGCTCCTTTTGATGAAAACAGTAGGAGCCAATTGATGTAGATTATGGCTGCCTGGGCCGTGAATAGCAAATGAAGCTAAAAGGCTAAACAAAGAGGTTAAAAGGACAAGCTTGGAAATGGGATTTCACAGGGGAGTTTTGGTGTACTCTAACATATTCCTGGACATATAGAAGCCTAAATGTATGTACAGGGCTGTGGGGATGCCCAGGGATGTCTACAAGCTCAGGAAGCACCTAAGAAGGTCCTAAACTCTTATCTCTGGCTAACCTTGAGGTTTTGCACAAGCACCAAGTAAAGACTCAAATGGAGATGTAAACTGCCTGCCTGAGTGTTGAAGACGTGCCCCAACATTGACTAAAGTCCCTTAGATAAAACAGAAAGGCTTGTTTGTTCCAGGCATCAAAAAATATATTTATCTGACTGATAGCTGACCACTAACCTAACTGGGCAGAGAGTCCAGTGCCCACAAAAAGCAGAGCATACAGAGTTTACAGAATTTGATTTTTAAAATCACCAGAAAAGCAAAAACAAACCATAGAGAGAGAGGAGAATCTGATTCCAAGAGTTACTAAATTAAATTCTTTTAAATGTCTGGTTTTTAACAAAAAAATTATATGATAGACAAAGAAAACAGAAAGTATGTTGGAAATAACCTGTGAGGATACAAAGACATTATAATGATGTAATGGACTTTGGGGACTCAGTGAGAAGACTATGAGCAGGGATGAGAGATAAAAGACTACACATTGCATACAATGTATACTGCTTGGGAGATGGGTGCACCAAAATCTCAGAAATTACCACTAAATAACTGTTTCATGAAACCAAACACCACCTGTTCTCCAAAAACTATTGAAATAAAAAAGATTTTAAAAATTAAAAAATAATAAACAAAACTCAAATAAAATAAAATTAAAAAGAAAAAAGGAAGTATGGACTATATGCAGAATAAAATTAAAAATGTTGGTATACATTATTCCTCAGGAAGCCCACATATTAAACTTACTGGATATACTTTAAATCAGCGGTTATAATATATTCAAATAACTACAGATAATCCTCTAAAGAACTACAGGAAACTATGAGAAAAGTGTTTCACCAAAAAGAGAAAATTAATAAATAGTTCATTATTATATGAAGAACAAAATAGAAATTCTGGAAGTAAAATATATAACTAAAATTAAAAATTTATTAGAGATTCTTAACAGCAGATTTGAATAGAGAGAAGAAAAAAAAGCAAACAAGAAGACAAGTTAATTGAGATAATACACTCAGAAATAAAAAGCATTAAAAACAACCAGAGCATCAGAGACTTTCGGACACTATAAAGTGTACCAAAACATACATAATAGGGGGTTTTGAAAAAGAGAAAATGGGGAGGGAAGAAGAGTTGAAAAAGTAATAGCCAAAAATTGCCCAGATTTGATGAAAAATATTAATCTGCACATTCAAGAAAATAAAATTCAAATAGAAAGAACACAAAAAGGTTAATACCTAGATATATCAGAGTCAAATTATGAAAGGAAAAACAAATAATCTTGAAAGCATCAAGATGAAAATGACTCATCACTTACAAGGAATCCTCAGTAAGGTTAACAGCTGACTTCTCATAAGAAACCAGGATACCATGGGATAATATATTTAATGTGTTAAAAGCAATAAACTGTCAATCAAGAATACTATATTGAGTAAAAGTGTCCTTCAAATATGAAGGATAAATTAAATTACTTACAGAAAAACCACAGCTGAAAGAATTTGTTGCTAGTCGACCTGCTATACAAGAAATTGTGAAATAAATCCTCTGGGCAGAAATGAAAAGACACCAGAGAGTAATTCAAATTCATCCGAAGAATAAAGAGCACTGGTAAATGTAAAAATGTAGATAAATAAAAGACAACATAAATGTACTTTTTGTTTGTAACTTTTATTCTCCTACCTGACTTAATGGAACAAAGTATATGACATAATTATAAATCTGTGTTGATGGAAAAAGTGTCTAAAGTTGTGATCTGTACACCAATAACAACAACAAGGAGAAAGGAAGTTATAATTCACATGTACCCTCAAATCTAAAATGCAATAAAAAATAAAATAAAATAAAATATTGCTACATAGGTGTGAAATTTTTGTATGTTATTGAAATTAAGTTGGCATTAATCTAAACTAAATTGTTATAAATTTAAATGTTAATTGTAATTCCTGGTGCAACTAAAAAGAAAATAACTTTAAAGATAGTAAACAATGAAGAAAATAAAATAGTTTACTACTAAATACCTGTTTAACATAAAGGAAAGCTTTAATGGAGAAATAGAGTAGGAAAAATACATGAGACCTATAGAAAATAAAGATCACAATGGCAAGCATAAATTTCATTATATCAATAATTGTATTAAGTGTAAATAGATTTAAGACATTAATTAAAAGATAGAGATTAGAAAAATTGAATAAATTGCAATTCAATTATATATTATTTAGAAAACCTTGGATTCAAAGGCACATATAGCTTGAAAATAAACACAAAACAATATATCATGCAAACAGTAACCAAAATAGACCTGGACATACTGATATCAGACACAACAGAAGTTTAGGCAAAATTTGCTATGAAAACAAACAACAACAACAACAAAGCTCCTGGATTTACTGATTTTCTTGAAGGGTTTTTTGTGTCTCTATCACCTTCAGTTCTGCTCTGATCTCAGTTATTTCTTGTCTTCTGCTCTTTTTTTAGTTTTTTTTTGATCTGGCTTCTCAAGCTCTTTCAATTTTGATGATAGGCTGTCAATTTTAGGTTTTTCTTCTCTTCTCATGTGGGCATTTATTGCTATAAATTTCCCTCTAGACACTGCTGTAAAAACAGACCACTAGTCAGACTTTTAAAAAAAAAAGAAGAAGAAGAATCAAATAGATGCAATAAAAAACGATAAAGGGGAGATCACCACTATTCCACACAAACTACCATAAGAGAATATACAAACAGCTCTATGCACATAAACCAGTAAATCTGGAAGAAATGGATAAATTCCTGGACACTTGCACCCTCCCAAGACTAAACAAGGAAGAAGTAGAAACCCTGACTAGAACAATAACAAGGTCTGAAGTTGAGGCAGCAATTAATAGCCTACCAACCAAAAAAAGTCCAGGTCCAGATGGGTCCACAGCTGAATTCTACCAGATGTACAAAGAGGAGCTGGTACCATGCCTTCTGAAATTATTCCAAACAATACAAAAAGAGGGAATCCTCCCTAACTCATTTTATGAGACCAACATCATCCTAATACCAAAACCTGACAGAGACACAACTAAAAAAGAAAACTTGGGGCCAATATCCATGATAAACATTGATGCAAAAATCTTCAATAAAATACTGACAAACTGAATGCAACAGCATATCAAAAAGATTATCCATCATGATCAATTCGGCTTCACCCTGGGGATGGAAGGCCGGTTCAACATACACAAATATATAAATGTAATCCATCGCATAAACAGAACCAAAGACAAAAACCACATGATTATCTCAATAGATGCAGAGAAGGCTTTGACAAAATTTAACAGTCCTTTATTTTAAAAACCCTAAATAAAGCAGGTATTGATGAAATGTATCTCAAAATAATAAAAACTATTTATGACAAACCCACAGCCAATATCATATTGAATGGAGAAAAACTGGAAGTATTCCCTTTGAAAACTGGCACTAGACAAGGATGCCCTCTCTCACCATTCCTATTCAATATAGTATTGGAAGTCCTAACCAGAGAAATTAGGCAAGGAAAAGAAATAAAGTGTATTCAATTAGGAAAACAGGAAGTCAATTTGTCTCTATTTGCAGATGACATGGTTGTATATTTAGAAGACCCCATCATTTCAGCCCATAGTCTTCTTAAGCTAAGTCACTTCAGCAAAGTCTCAGGATACAAAATCAATGTGCAGAAATCACAAGTATTCCTACACACCAACAACAGAAAAACAGAGAGCCAAATCATGAGCTAACTCCCATTTACAACTGCTACAAAGAGAATATAATACCTAGGAATACAACTAACAAAGGATGTAAAAGATCTCTTCAAGGAGAACTACAAACCACTGCTCAAGGAAATAAGAGAGAACACAAAGAGATGGAGAAACATTCCGTGCTCATGGATAGGAAGAATCAATTTTGTAAAAATATCCATAAGGCCTGAAGTAATTTATAGATTCAATGCTATCTCCATCAAGCTACCTATGAGCCTCTTCACAGAACTGGAAAAAAACACCTTAAACTTCATATGGAACCAAAAGGGCGCCCGCATAGCCAAGTCAGTTCTAAGCAAAAAGAACAAAGCTGGAGGCATCACAGTACCAGGCTTCAAATTATACTGCAAGGCTACAGTAATCAAAACAGCATGGTACTGGTACCAAAATAGAGATATAGACCAATGGAACAGAACAGAGGCCTTGAAGGCAGCACCACACATCTACAACCATCTGATCTTTGACAAACCTGACAAAACAAGCAATGGGGAAAGGATTCCCTGTTCAATATGTGGTGTTGGGAAAACTGGCTAGCCATGTGCAGAAAGCAGAAGCTGGACCCCTTCCTGACACCTTACACTAAAATTGACTCCAAATGGATTAAAGATTTAAACATAAGACCTAACACCATAAAAGCCCTTGAAGAAAACCTAGGCAATACCATTCAGGACATAGGCATAGGAATAGACTTCATGACTAAAACACCAAAAGCAATGGCAACAAAAGCCAAAATGACAAATGGGATCTAATTAAACTCCAGAGCTTCTGCACAGCAAAAGAAACTATCATTAGAGGGAACCAGTGACCAACAGAATGGGAAAACGGTTTTGCAATCTACCCATGTGACAAAGGGCTAATATCCAGAATCTGCAAAGAACTAAAACAGATTTACAAGAAAAAGTGGACAAAGGATATGAACAGACACTTTTCAAAAGAAGACATTTATGTGGCCAACAAACATATGAAAAAATGCTCATCATCACTGGTCATTAGAGAAATGCAAATCAAAACCACATTGAGATACCATCTCACGCCAGTTAGAATGGTAATCATTAAAAAATCTGGAGACAACAGATGCTGGAGAGTATGTGGAGAAACAGAAACACTTTTACACTGTTGGTGGGAGTGTAAATTAGTTCAACCACTGTGGAAGACAGTGTGGTGATTCCTCAAGGATTTAGAAATAGAAATTCCATTTGACCTAGCAATCCCATTACCGAGTATACACCCAGAGGATTATAAATTGTTCTATTATAAAGACATACACACACGTATGTTCATTGTGGCACTGTTTACAATGGCAAAGACCTGGAGCCAACCCAAATGCCCATCGATGATAGACTGGACAAAGCAAATGTGGCACATATACACCATGGAATACTATGCAGCCATAAAAAATGATGAGTTCGTGTCCTTTGTAGGGATAAGGATGAATCTGGACACCATCATTCTTAGCAAACTGACACAAAAACAGAAAACCAAACACCACATGTTCACACTCATAGGTGGGTGTTGAACAATGAGAACACATGGGCATAGGGAGGGGAACATCACACACGGGGGTAGGTTGGGGACTGGGGGATTAGGGAAGGGACAATGTGGGGCAGGGTGGCTGGAGAGGGAAAACACTGGGAGAAATGCCTGATGTAAGTGACGGAGGGGATGGAGTCTGCAAACAACCATGGCATGTGTGTACCTATGCAACAACCCTGTGGGATGTGCACATGTACCCCAGAGCTTAAAGTACTATATATATATATATATATATATATATATATATATATGAAAAACAAAAAGGACATTTTATAGTGATAAAATATCAATCTGACAAGAAAGATATAAAAATTGCAAACATATATGCCCCTACCAACAGAACTCCAAACCATATGAAGCAAAAATTATCAGAATTAAAGGGAAAAATGTACAGTTCTACAATTATAGTTGGAAATATTCATACCCCATTTTTAGTAATGAATAGAACAATTAAAAGATCAACAAAAATTAAAGGCTCAACAATGCTGTTATGGGCTGAATTGTGCCCTGCCTGTAAATACATACACTGAAACTCCAACCACTACTACTTAATCATGTGACTGTATTTGGAGAGAAAGCATTTAGGAAGTAATAATAAGCCTTGATCCAATATAACTGGTGTCCTTATAAGATTAGGAAAAAGACAAACACAAGGCATAGATTATGTGTGAAGACATCAGAAGATTGTCGCCTACAAGTCAAAAAAACAGACCTCAGAATAAAATCAACTCTGCTGACACCTTGATTTTGAACATCTAACCTCCAGAACTGTGAGGAAACAAATTTTTGTTGTATAAGCCACCCAGTCGGAGGTATTTGTTATGGCAACTGCTGTAGTTTGGATGCCTGTCCTCTCCAAATCACACGTTGAAATTTGATCACTGTTAGAAGTGAGGCCACAAGACCTGGTTGTTTATTTTATTTTATTTTATTTTCATTTATATGCATATTTTATTGCATTTAAGGCTCTGGGGTACATGTGCAGAACATGTAGGATTGTCGCATAGATACCTACATTGGCAATGTGGTTTGCTGCCTCCATTCCCCCATCACCTATATCTGGCATTTCTCCCCATGTTATCCCTCCCCAATCTCCCTATACCCCGATGTCACTACCCTATTCCCCCTCAACAGACCCCAGTAGGTGATGCTCTCCTCCCTGTGTCCATGTGTTCTGATTGTTCAACACCCACCTATGACTGAGAACATGCAGTGTTTGATTTTCTGTTCTTGTATCAGTTTGCTGAGAATGATGGTTTCCTAATTCACCCTTGTCCCTACAAAGGACAAAACCTCTTTCCTTTATAAATTATCCAGTCTTGGGTACATCCTTGTAGCAGCATGAGAATGGACTAATACAGTAAACTGGTACCAGTAGAGTGGAGTGCTGCTGTAAAGATACCCAAAAATGTGGAAACAACTTTGGAACTGGGTAACAGGCAGAGGCTGGAAGAGTCTGGAGGACTCAGAAGAAGATAAGAAAATGTGGGAAAGTTTGGAACTTCCTAGAAACTTGTTGAAAGGCTTTAACCAAAATGCTGATAGTGACGTGGACAATAAAGTCTAGGCTAAGGTAGACTCAGATGGAGATGGGGAACTTGTTGGAAACAGGAGTACAGGTCACTCTTGCTATGCAAAGAGGCTGGTGGCATTTTGCTCCTGCCCTAGAGATATATGGAACTTTGAACTTGGGAAAGATGATCTAGAGTAACTGGTAGAAGATATTTCTAAGTGGCAAAGTTTTCAAAGGAAACAGAGCATAAAAGTTTGAAAAATTTGCAGCTTGACAATGTAGTAGAAAAGAAAAACCCATTTTCTGGGTAGAAATTAAAGCCAGAAGCAGAAATTTTAATAAGTAACAAGGAGCCAAAGCAAATCCCCAAGACAATGGGGAACATGTCTCCAGGGCATATCAGAGACCTTCATTGCAGCCCCTCCTATCACAGGCCTAGAGGCCAAGGAGGAAAAAATGGTTTCCTGGGCTGGGTCCAGGGATCCCCTGCTATGTGCAGCCTTGGGACTTGGTGCACTGCATTTCAGCTGCTTCAACCATGGCTAAAAGGGGACAAGGTACAGCTCAGGCAGTGGTTTCAAAGGATACAAGTCCCAAACCTTGGCAGGTTCCACATGGTGCATAGAAGTCAAGAATTGAAGTTTGGGAACCTCCACCTAGATTTCAGAGGATATACGGAAATGCTTGGCTATCCAGGCAGAAGTCTGCTGCAGGGGCAAAGCCCTTATGAGAATCTGTGCTAGGGCAGTGCAGAAGGAAAATGTCAGGTTGGAGCCCCCACACATGGCCCTCACAGGGACACTGCCTAGTAAAGCTGTGAGAAGAGGGCCACGGTCCTCCAGACCTCAGAATAGTAGATCCACCAACAGCTTGTACCATGCACCTGGGAAAGCTGAAGGCACTCGACACCAGCCTGTGAAAGCAGCTGGGAAGGGGGCTGTATCCTGCAAAGCCACAGGGGCAGAGCTTCCCAGGGCTGTGGGAGCTTACCTCTTGCTTCAGCATGATCTGGATGTAAGATATGGAATCAAAGGAGATCATTTTTGAACTTTAAAAATTTGGACTTGCATGGGGTCTATAGCCCCTTTGCTTTGGCCAATGTCTTCCATTTGGAATGGGTGAATTTACCTAATGTCTGTAACTCATTGTATCTAGGAAGTAACTAACTTGCTTTTGACTTTATACGCTCATAGGTGGAAGGGACATGCCTTGTCTCAGATAAAACTTTGGACTTGAACTTTTGAGTTAATGCCAGAATGAGTTAAGACTTTGCAGAAGTGTGGGGAGGGCATAATTGGCTTTGAAATGGAGGACATGAGATTTGGGAGGGGCCATGGGTGTAATGATATGGTTTGACTGTGTCTCCACCCAAATCTCTCCTTGAACTGTAGTTCCCATAATCCCCATGTGTCATGAGGGCTATGCAATGGGAGGTAATTGAATCATGGGGCCAGTAACCTCCATGCTATTATTGTGATAGTGAGTTCTCATGAGATCTGAAGGTTTTATAAGGATTCTCCGCCCCCCCTTCGCTCTGTCTCCTTGTGGCTGCCATATGAAAAAGGACGTGTTTGCCTCCACTTCCATCATGAATTTAAGTTTCCTGAGGCCTTTCCAGTCCTGCAGAACTGTGAGTCAATTAAACCTCTTTCTTTTATAAATTACCCAGTCTCAAGTATGTCCTTATAGAAATTTGATAATGGACTAATATGCTAACAGATCCAAAAGTCTTGACAAGCCCCCAAATTGTATAAAAACAAAGACAACCATATCAAGAAGTACCATAATAAAATCACTTAGAGAAAATTTTAAAAGCTTTTTTTCTGAAATATAAAGACACTATATATAGGGGATCAAGAATAACTACTGACTTCTAATCAGAAACAATGCAAACAAGAAGACAATAGTACATATTCAATACATTAAAATAAAAAAACTTGTCCTAGAAGCCTATATCCAGTAAAAATATTTCCAAAACCATAAGTGATATAAAGACATTTTAGACAAATAAATCTGCCATAATTTAGGTCCAAGAAGTCAGTGGTATATTAAATATTATAGAAAACTCAGATCTAAATAAAGGAATGCCAGAAATGATGAATGTGTATTAATAAAAATGTGTTTTCCTCACTTTAAAAATATTTAAGATATAATTAATTGCTCAAAGCAAATATAATAATACTGTAGCAAGGGATATATACCATATGTAAGAGTGAAAGGTAGGACAACATAGGAGCACAAAGAAAGGAAGAAAAAACGAAGTGTATTGGGCTGGGCACAGTGGCTCATGCCTGTAATCCCAGAATTGTGGGAGGCTGAGGTGAGTGGATTACCTGAGGTCAGGAGTTCAAGACCAACCTGAACAACATGATGAAATCCCACCTCTATTAAAAATACAAAAATTAGTTGGGCATAGTAGTGAGCAACTGTAATCCCAGCTACTTGGGAGGCTAAGGCAGGAGAATCGCTTGGAACAAGAGGCAGAGATTGCAGTGAGCTAAGATCACACTGCTGTGCTCCAACCTGGGTGACAGAGCAAGACTCCATCTCAAAAAAAAAAAAGCATATTGTTGTAAAATTCTCATATATAACATGGTTAATAGTATTTTAGGGTAGACTGTTATATCTTAAAGATGAATATTCCTAGAGAAATGATCAAAATAATTGAAGACACTGCTATAGCTAATAAGCCAGTAAACATAATAAAAACAGAATACTAAAAATAATTCAAAAGAGAAAAAGAAGAGAGAAATGGATAAAACACACATCAGACAAACAGAAAATAAACAGTAGGATGATATCCTTAAAATGTATAAATAATTACATCAAATATCAATCAAGTAAATGATCCAATTAAAGGGCAAAGATTATGATTAAAAAAATAAGACCTCACTGTATGCTGTCTGCAAAAAACTCACTTTAAATATAAATACAGAGATTAAAAGTTAAGAAAGGAAAATGATATACATTAATTTTATTAAACATGGAATTGATATATTAATTAAAAACAAAGTAGATTTCAATACTCTATGTAATACCTGAGATAGTACTGTACATTTCATGAAATGAAAAAAGGGTCAGTTCATCAATAAAAACACAACAAAATGGCATATACTCATCCTTCTTATTATTCTTCATTCTCTTATGTTACTTTATTGTTCTTTAGATGGGTTTATCACCACCAGAGCTGTACAAATTATCTTTATTGATAGTCTCTATTAGAATATAAGTTATCCAAAAGTAGTAACTTGTACTACTGTGCCTACTGTGATGTCCTGACCACCTAAAGAGTGCCTGGATTACAGATTAATTCAATAAATATTTGTTAAGTAATTGAAAAACATCCAATTTAACCTGAAATAGGTTAAGGTTATTAGGTGCTTGGAATCAATCCATAGTTACATAATAGATTTTTCTAATACAAAAATAACACATTTCAATACTTAGAAAGTCTATAAATATAGATTGTTAGGCATGAAACAATAATTGTTTTTACTCCCTTTTGAATCAAGTTGCTTTTATTGTTTCAAATAGTATAGATTTTTTTTTTTTTTAATCAGATTCTTGCTCTGTCACCAGGCTGGAGTGCAGTGGCACAATAACAGCTTGCTGCAACTTCCACGTCCTGGATTCAAGCAATTCCCCTACCTCAGCCTCTGAGTAGCTGGGACTACAGGCAGGGGCCACTATGCCAGGCTAACTTTTTGTATTTTAGTAGGGACGTGGTTTCACCGTATTGGCCCGGATGGTCTTGATCTCCTGACCATGTGATCAAATAGTATAGATATTTACCAGAAACACGTATACAACTAAGCAAAAGTACTAAACACTTGGCTATTGACTTTGCAAAACTTGGGATGGATGGGTAAAAAGATGACATAAAATAATGGCATTCAGCCTCTGGATTTGACTCCTATATAATCTACAGCTGTTTAGTTGAACTGTCTAGGATTATGGAAAATTCTGTATCTGCGTTTTTCAATATAATAGCCATTATCCATATGTATCTACTCAGCACATAAAAATGACTAGGGATTCTGAGTAAGTGAATGTTTAATTTCATTCCATTTGAATTAATTAATTCAGATATAAACTTAAATAGCCACATGTGATGAGCAGCTCCCATTTTGGCATGGCCAGTCCAGATATTCACATGTGCTGGATTCTCCTCACTGGACTCCCGCTTTATTTCATGTAGGCTTGGTCATCCTTTTTTTTTTGTAGCATTTGTCACGATAGGAATAATTTGACATCTCTGTTTCTTACCATCCAATAGGGCCAGTGGCTGTCTCTTTCACAGCTTTTATTTAGCATGATTGTATGATCTGTGCCTGGTTTACAGAAATAGCCCCAAAAATATTTGTCTAATGAATTAATCAACAAAAATGTATTTCACTGCTGTCTGTACGGAAGTAAAGATGACCCTATTAATTATGTATGTTTATCTCAGTGGCATAGGTGGCTGAGTAAAAACTAAACATGGCCCAAATTTTCCCCATCTGTGTAATAAAAATAAGAGTTCAGATAAGAGTTTCCAAACTTTGAAGAGCTTTTGAAGAAACTAATAAGAGAGGCCCTCCAAAAGCAACCTTCCTCTTTTGTTTAGACTTTATTTAAAAATAAGGAGAGTCAAACGGAGACAAAGTTAGACCATGTATTTCCATGTATGAGAGCCAGTGGTCACATTAACTAAATTCCAGATTAGACAGAATTATTCACTAATTCAATGGCAACTCTACACTGAACTAGTTCTTTCATACAGTTGGGGGGCTACCTAAGTAAGACTTAGGAGATACACATAAAGTGGATTGTATTCCCTGAAGATAAATTCCCTTTCAAGCAGAACAAGCTGAAGGTTAAGCAGAAAATGTCCAGCTTTTCTTTCCAATTGAAGTAGCCAGTTTGTGTACAATATAATTGAGCTAAATAAGTGTTCTCTTACTCATGTGCATTTATCTGACCACAACACTGTTAAAATAAATTGCAAATGAGATTGCCCAGTAACTAGATCTCTCTCAGTGAGTGAGCCATCTTCCCCTAGAGGTTTAATCTTTCTCCATTAATATCTCTCTAATACACAAAATAAAATGCTTTGGTAATTTCATGATAGAGTTGGCCATTTTGCTAAATAAAATATTTTATATTTAAGGTGCTTTTGAAAACAGAAAAAAAAAAATCAGAATCAAATAAAAATTATGGCAAAGGGGAGGGGTAGGTGTCACTAGGGTCTTGAAGTGGGAGTTGAAAAAGATGAGTGAGATGAGATTGGTATTTGATAACAGGAAGTCAGAGGTTAGTCAGAGAGGAAAAATTGAAAGAAAAGATTTGTTAAAGAAGAGAGTCTCCGCAGAACTCAGCAGTTCTCTGGAAAATGGAATGACATCTAAAGCCCCCAGCTACCCTCGGAGGCAGGCGCGGCAACACCTCTTTGCTTCTCCAGCTCTCATAATGAAGACGGGGGCGCTAGAGGATTCTTCTTAACTGCTTCTTGATTGGCATAAACCTGTCCAGAGAAGATAGGTATAAAAACCGTGAATGCCTGTAATCCCAGTACTTTGGGAGGCCGAGGCAGGCAGATCACGAGGTCAGGAGATCGAGACCATCACGTCCAACATGGTGAAGAACCGTCTGTACCAAAAACACAAAAAAGTAGGGGGGTGTGTTGGCGTGGGCGTGTAGTCCCAGCTACCTGGGAGGCTGAGGCAAGAGAATCGCTTGAACCTGGGAGGTGGAGGTTGCAGTGAGCCCAGATGACACCACTGCACTCTAGCCTGGGTGACAGAGCGAGACTCCACCTCAAAACAACAACAAAAACAAACAAACAAAAAGTGAATGACAAGGGAGAAAATGTATCAAAGTTACTAAGAATCCATAGACAAAAATGAATCATTCACAATCGAAGTGCTTCCTCCAGGGAACAATCGAAGTGCTTCCTCTAGACAAGGAGTGGCTCTGAAATACAAGTGGAATCTGGCCAAGAGACAGGATACCAAAGAGGGAAAGAAGAGTCAAATGAAAGGAGTAAGCAGTAGTATGCCTGCTGCCATGGAGTGAGCCAACTGGGAAAATGAGAAGCATGGCAGCCAGTGACAACATCAAAAGAATACCATCTCAAACTCATGCAAGAAAGCTATTTGAAAAATAACGATTTAAAAAAATCAAATCAGAATTTCAACTTTCCTTGCTAAAATCCAGTTACCATTAAAAAACAATTGCACATTTCAAAATGCATCTAAAAATAATTTTCTGTTCCTAAATGTGTGTGCTTCAAAACAAAAATATGTCTAACATACGACAGTAAAAGTCCCTTCAGCCTGATTTAAAGAAAGAAACTTAGTTTTCAGATCAATTTTTTGCACCCTTATTCTTGCCCATCTTATCTTTTTTTTCATTCCTTGTTTCAAAGTATTCTGTGTACAATCTCTGCCCAAAAAATGTGTGTTGTTCAATAAATGGTAGTCATGCATGTAAATGTAACTAGTGGAGAGGTGTATGGTACTTACCAACTTTTTAGGATAAGCGATTCTACAATTAAATGACATATCCTTCTCTCTACCATGGTAGTGAAAGTAACAGAGAAAATTTGGAGTCAAAGGGATGCATTTAAAGAGGAAAGTTTTGCTTTCTGGTGGACAATTTATCATTGATTACCTGGCCCAAAGAAAGAGAAAGATGATAAAAATAAAAATAAACGTGAGAATCAGAGACCTCAGGGTCTGAAAGAAATATTGGCATTGCTACTCCTTTGTCTTTGCTTAGTACATTACTTGAATGAGCTCAGATGCATGAAAATGTCTCTCTCGTGCTAGCATGGTCCTGGGAGAGGGAACTCACGCACTTCTTCCGAGCTGATAGTGCTTTGTCAAGCTCTCTCAGGACACAGCCTGCTTCCTTTTGTCAGATGTACTCAAGCACATGTTGGACAACCTTCTTCCAAAAAGAGAAAACAGGAAAGAGAGAACTCATAAGTGAATTTTCAGGGCTTTGGAATCAAAGCACTATCACCATAGAATGTATTACAATTTTGAAAGCACATTCACATAATTTGAAAGTTAGTCTATAAATTTCTCAGGCGCAAAGGATGTTACTTTTCCATTTCAGTATCTTGTATGTCTGGCAGGAACAATCGTTTCTCAATAAATGTTTTTTGAACTAAACAACTGAGTTGCCCTAATTTGTGAGGGCAAATGCGCTAAGATGAAAAACACTTGTCTTTTAATGCACAATAAGAAAAAGGCTACACAGAATTTCCTTACAGTTAATTAGGACATTCAGAGTGGTAGAAAATTACAGATGATGTGGGAGTATGGTACATAATGTCTCTGCTGCCATGATGAGGAGAATTACTCTTCTAAAACTTTCCCTCCCCCAGGTGATTCAGTGGGTCTGAGCCAACTACGTGTGCTATGTTACCTCCAGGCTGGCTCACTGTGATCTAACACTTCTTGAGTTCACAGTGCCATTTGGCCAACTGAGAAGAGGGATTTCCATCATGCAGTGACTAGCAGAGGTTCATAGCCCTTTCGGGCATCTTCAGGCCTTGAACAGTCTAGGTCACATCAATTCTCATTATATCTATCCCTTTGCTATGATCATCGCTTCCACTGAATCATCCTTTCATTTAATCTGTGTGCAAAATCAAATCATTGAGAGACTAGGTCTGACTTAGCTCTTCCTATACAAGGACTACTAAATCCTGCTGTTTAAACAACTACAAAGCTTGGAGGATTTGTGCTACTGATAATTCATAGTCTTCAGTACTGCCCAACAATCTCTAAAGATCAGTAAGTTATATCTACTAATCATTTTCAACTTACACTTTTAACTCACTGTCACTATCACTTTTTCTTCTCATTTTTGGTAGATGAATTTTTTTCTGGCTCATTAATAGAACAAGATTCCTCTAGGTAAGGCTTCACTAAGCTTCCTCCTTCACTACCTGCATGCCTATGTGGTTATCCTCCCATCTACCTACACACACCATTTGGATCCTACCTCCTCTGTTTCCTTATAAAGTTTGTTCTAAAAACTACCCCCCTTCTTTTTTTTACCATAGAAGTACATTTCCATCAGTGTTTCAGAAATCAATTTTCCATCACTATTTCAGGAATCAAGAACTCTGGAGTCAAATAGATCTGGGTTTGAATTAAGACTTTCCACATGCTAGTTATGTGTCTTTGAACAAACTACATTTACATACCCATTCAACAAATATTTTCTGATCTACTTTGTCAGCTACCAAGTCAGGCATTGTGGCATGGTCCTTGCCCAGTAGGAGATAGAGAAAATAATCACATCATTGTTTGTGACAAGAAAAATACATTAATTTATAAAAGCTTATTATCCTTCTCCTCACTGTCTCCAGAGACCCGTCCTTTTATGGTGCTGGCCTAGAATGGGAAAACTGATGGGGGATTTTGATGCAAGCTGTGATATCAATCCTTGCCCAGAAAACCATAAGGGAAAAGTGCAGCAGGAAGCACAGAACCAATGCAGTGTGGCCAAGAGGGCTGGAGAAGGGGAATAAAGGAAAGACCCACACCACGGTGACTGAGAGAAGAAAGATGCTTTCAGAAAAGGGGTTAAAGAGAGAGAAATGAAGGCGTGAACTTAAATCAGAAAGAATTTGGGATAAAAGGAATGTGTGTAAAGGTGATATTTAGTGCGTTTACTGAGCTACGAGCAGGGTATCGGCCTTCTCTTTATGGATAACAGTCTGTTAGTTCTCACTTCTTTTTAGTCAGAAATCTGCTTTGAATATAATAACCTTTAAGTCAAAGAGAGGCCAGCATCAGCCCATATGGGTTGTGAAAGTATTTAATTATAATCATGATCAATGGTTCATAGAAGAAGTAAGAAGCACTTAAAATGTGAATTAACAGGAGACCAAAGTCAGGGGTGTGATCCCTGAAGTTTGGGCATCTAACCTGGAAAAGAAGAGTCTGACTTCAGGAGCAAACTATCTAAGCCTAACCTGTAAAACGTGTGCCGTAGTCTGTTTTCTGCTGCTTTAACAGAATACCACAAACTGGGTAATTAGTGAAGAAAGGAGCCTTATTTGGCTAATGGTTCTGGCAGTTTAGAAGTCCAAGATTGAGTGGCTGAATCTGGTGAGGGCTTCTTGCTGCAAAACATAGCAGAAGGCATCACATGGCGAGGAAGTGCACGCTTACACCAAGAAACGAAATGGGGAGCAAAGTCCTAAGACAACTAACCCACTCCACACATAATTACGGTAATCCATTCATGATGCCACTGTACATCTATTAGAACGGCCAAAATCCAGAACACTGAGAATACCACATGCTGGTGAGGATGTGGAGCAACAGAAACTTTCATTCATCACTGGTAGGTGTGCGAAATGGTACTGCCTCTTTCGAAGACAATTTGGTAGTTTCTTACAAAAGTAAATGTACTCTTACCATATAATTCAGCATTTCTGCTCCTTGGTACCTAGCAATAATTGAAAATGTATGTCCACACAAAAACCTGCATATGGATGTTTATGGCAGTTTTATTCATAATTGCCACATGGATTTAGAAGCAACCAAAATAACAGATGAATGAATAAACTTAGTACAAATGAGATTGTCAAGCCATGGAAAGACATAGAAGAAACTTAAGTACATAATACTAAGTAAAAAGAAGCCAATGTGAAAAGGCTACACTATGATTTCAACTCTATGACATTCTGGAAAAGGTACATCTAGGGAGAGACTAAAGTGATTAGTGGCTGCCAGAGGTCAAGGGGAGGGAGAGATGGGTAGGCAGGGCACAGTAGATCTTCAGGGCAGTGAAACTATTCTGTATGATTCTGCAGTGGTATATACATGCCATTAGGCATTTGCAAAACACACAGACTTCAACACCAAGAGTGAACGCTAATAATGTACACCGTACACTTTGGGTGCAAGTGACAAATGCACCACTCTGGTGGTGGATATTATGGGAATTTGATGGTGGGGGAAGCTGCTGTGGGGAGGAAGATAATATATGGGAACTCTGCACTTTTCACTCAATTTTTCTGTCAACCTAAGACTGATCTAAAAACGGAAAAGTTTATTAATAAAAAATTCTGTGAACCAAAACGGAGCAAGAATTTGTACTTACATTGACAGAGAATCAGATTTTAGAGTATTGTGGCATCAACATTTTAATATTCATACCATAGCTGAGCATTTGAAATCAGAATACCATTGCATGCAATAAAATGTAATAAATGTTGGTACAAAACATATACCATTAATTATTTGTAAGGAAGATAACAAATAAATTAAAATAATTCCATTAAAGTATGTTTTACTTAAAAAGCATAGATTTTAAATGATGTTGAAGATATTGAAGAAAATAGAGCCTAAGAAAAGCCATAGAGGGGAACAACACACACTGGAGCCCATCAGAGGTGGTAGGCTGGAGGCGGGAAAAGATCAGGAAGAATAACTAATGGATACTAGGCTTAATACCTGGGTGACAAAATAATCTGTACCACAAAACCCTGTGACATCAGTTTACTTATGTAGCAAACCTGTACTTGTACCTCCAAATGTAAAATATAAGTTTAAGAAAAGGAGGTAATATACGAAAAGTAAAAGAAAAAAGGAAAAGAAGATATTCACCTAATGCAAAAAATATAAAGGTGAAATGGAGGAACAAAGGAACACAAGACATGCTATCTACAGAAAACAAAAAGCAAAAGGCAAGTACGAATACAATCCTGTTAACATTAAAATAAATGTGAATGGATTAAACAATCCAATCAAAAAAAAAAGAGAAAGGGTGTTCATTTAGTTTTCTTTTACAGAAAGAACTAAAAATCTAAAGATATCTTGATTTATTGACTTTGACAATACAAAAGTCATCAATTAAGAGTATTTTGAAATGTTGAAAGATAACTATTACTATAAATAGCGTATTACAGACTTTGCATATAACTACAGAAGATATTAGCAAACAAAATATATTACATATACATATAAACAGAAATTAAAGGTAAGAGTAAGAAAGTTAATAAAACAGGAACTATCTGATGGCATGCAAAAATAGTCACAATATATTTTAAATAAAAAGTGAGACATACATACAGCATGAATGTAATTTTGTTCGATATATGTATATGAAATGAACAATTGTATATATAGAAAAAGGCTGGAATGGAAATTTTAAAGAGTTAATGCTATTATCTCTGGGTAATGGTTGATTCTAATTTTTCACTCATAATTTATTTATGTGTTTTCTACATCTCCTTTAATGTTTTTATGTAATATATATAAACACACAAACATATAAACATAAAATCTCCAATTCAAATATAAATCGAATATGGCTCATAATAATTCAATATTATTTGACCATCACTCTTAAGTCATGAGAGCAAATAAGAGGATTAATAACAATCTAAAATCACTACCTCAGTCAAACCTGTGCAAAGCAAGAGACATTGAACTAATGGGAGCCAGGAATCCATAATGCCAAGATAAAATATTAAAAAGTTATTAAAAGCATTTCTGCCAAGTTGAAAGCCATAAACATAGTACAATAACTGGAGCATGATTCATAGACAGCATCGATTCTCCCCTATATAGAATGAGCCCAAGGAATTGCTTTCAAATCACCACGGCGTCACAGAACACAGTCTCTTGTGTGTACAGATCCAGGAATTTAGTGTTGCAAACAGCAGTGTGGGTTACTACAACTAGTTTGGTGATTAATCTTTCTCCCCAGTTCCTCTAGTAGGTCTCAGCAAAGGAGATCAAATGCCTTTACTTTCACAGCAAACATGCATTGTACAGTTGCCTTTTGATGAATAAGTGAAGTTGGCAGCTTCCTCATGATTCGAGTGATTTTGTTAAGCATCACTTTTTCTGGGTGGGCTTGAAGAGCACACAACATAGACTAAGCTGGATAGGCAAGCCTGCTTGTAGCTGAATTCGCTTAAACACCCTACTCCTAACTAAATTCTTTAATGTTAAAACCAGGTGAGATGCAAGTAAATGTGCTTGAATGAAACTTAGTCTGATTAGTAAAACCCTAAGGATAGATTAAATAACGTTTCAATAACATACTCAGAAAAACTATTTTTTTAAACTTTTTTCTTTCTATCTTTTTGCTTCAGAAAGTATCATATGCCCCAAATTAGGCCAAAGGACTATGGCAGCCCAGCCTTCCAATTTTCCACAGTCAAGGATGGATGCAAAGGCTTCTAAGACTACACTTTCTCCTGCAAAATACTCAGCCTCAACCACTAATTGGAGAAAAAGATTGTCAGAACACCTCTCCAAATGTCATACAGTGGGAAAAAAATTATCCTAAAATGTGACTAAGTACTTTGCCATAAGAACTAATCTAGAATATGTTTTTTCTTTAGTCTGGACTCCATATGGCATTCCTGGCTAGTTAAACCATCCAATACACACATTTATTTTGTTCTTAAAATAATAGTAACCAAAATAGATGCAAAAATTATGTGTAAAAATAATGGCTAACTCAAATTTTCCCAGAACTTCAGCTACATTCAGGACGATAGTTTCCAAAGACAGTAACCCATATAAAAATGTATGATACATAAGACATCAGTGACAATTCTGTGGCTTTTAGTACATTAACAATGTTGTTTAACCATATCTTTATCTGGTTTCAAAATGCTTTCATTGCTCCAAAATAAAACCCTGTATTCATTAAGCAATTACTTCCCATTCCCCTAACTCCAAGTTTCTGGCAATGACCAATCTGTTTTCTGTTTTTATGTATTTATTCATTTTTGATATTTAATCAAAAATCGTACAATATGTCATCTTTTTGCCTGGCTTCTTTTACTTACATTAATCTTTTTCAGCTTTATCCATGCTATAGCATGCATCAGAACTTCTATTTCTTTAAGACTGAATAATATTCCATTGTATGGATATCCCACAATTTGCTTGTCTATTCATCTGTTGATGGATATTTGAGCTGTTTCCATCTTTTGGCTATTGTCAGTAGTGCTGTTATTAACATTCATGCACAAGTATTTGTCTGAATATCTGTTTTCAGTTCTCTGGGGTTTATACCTCAGAGTGGAATTACTGGATCATATGGTAAATTTGTTTACCTTTTGAAGGAACCACGAAACTCTTCTCCACAGTGGCTTACCCATTTCACCTTCCCACCAGCAATGCACAAGGGTCCTGTTTCTCCACATATTAATCAGTATTTGCTGTTTTCTGTTTTCTTCTTTACTTCTTCCCTTTAAACTTCTAGCCATATTCATGGGTGTAAAGTGCTCTCATTGTGGTTTTTATTTCTATCCCTCTAATGGGACATAATGTTGAGCATCTTTTCATGTGCTTATTTTGTGGCCATTTGTGTATCTTCTGTGGAGAAATATCTGCTGCAGTTCCCATTTCTTAATTAGTTTTTTGGTTTCTGTTGTTTTGTTGTTGAGTTACAACAGCTATTTAGTTTTTCTGGACACAATAGTTTTCAGAATAATGATTTTCATGTTTTCTCCCGTTCTGAAAATTGCCTTTTCACTTTCCTGATAGTGTTCCTTGTTCTTTGATGTACAAAAGATTGGAATGCAGGGGTGTTTCAACATAAGAAAACCAACCAATGTAATAAATTAAATTAATAGTATGAAGGGGAGAAATTGCATGATTATCTCATTGACAGAAACACACACAAAAAAGTATTTCACAAAATCAAGCACTCTTTCACGATAAAGACACAAGTAATAGAAGGGAATTTCCTCAATATGATAAGAAGCATTTATGACAAATGCACAGCTCATATCATACTCAGTGTTGAAGACTAACAGCTTTCCCTCTAAGATCAGGAATAAGAAAAAGATCCCTGCTTTCAGCGTTGCTATTTCATTTTACTGAAAGTTCTAGCCAGAGCAATTTGGCAAGAAAAAAAGGCATTCAAATTGAAAGGGAAGATGCAAAATTATCTTTATTCATGGATAACGTGATCCTATATATAAAAAATCTCAAAGATGCCACACAAAAACTGAAGCTAATAAATAATTTAGCAAACTACAGGGTATCTGATCACCACATAAAACATCAGTGTTTTTATGAACTGGTAATTAACAATCCAGAAAAAAAATTACAAAAGCAATTCTACTTATACTTTTATTCAAAAAACAGAATTGCCTAGGAACATATTTAACCAAGTAGGTGAAAGATTTGTACATTGAAAACTATGAAACATTACTGAAAAAATTAAAGAAGCTCTAAAAAAATGGCAAAAAAAAATCCTATATTCATGGATTAGAAGAGATAATATCATTAGGACAGCAGTGCTGCTCAAAACAATCCCTAGTGAAGATTTAATGTGATCCCTATCAAAATCCCAGCAGGGAATTTTTTTTTTTTTTTTGGCAGAAATGGTAAATCAGTTTTTCAAATTCAATTTGAAAAACTGATTTATCATCTACATGGAATTAAAGAAGTTTCGAATAGCCAAAACAATGTGATTTACATGGAATTATAAGGAGTTTCAAATAGCCAAAACAATCTTGAAAAAGAACAAAGATGGAAGACTCACACTTTCCAGTTTAAAAGCTTGCTACGAAGCTACAGTGTCACCAGAGTATAGCACTGGCATAAGAACAGACGAACAGACTAGATTTCAAAGTCCAGAAATCAGCCCATACTTCTATGACTAGTCGATTTTTGATGAGGGTGCCAAGACCAGTCAATGGGGAAAGAATAGTCTCTTCAACTAGTGGCACTGGGACAACTAAAGGCTATTTTGAATTACTTAAATGACTGTGATAAAAATGTGATCAGTACACTTAAAGCAATATGTAGATGAATTAGAATAATTAGCAACTACTTTCACTTCAAAGTTACCTTGAGCAGACACAGTCAGTGCTCCACCCACATTCCTGGCACAGCCTTTGCCTGCCATTGCCCGCTGCTGGGAGTCTTTCTGCCTGGCTCTGCCTCCCAGTGTTGAAGGCACTCAGTTCCTGAGCCAAGAAAGGCCACTCTGGTCACAGAAAGGCAGGCTGGAAATGACAGAATGAACACCCCTGGGAGCAGCCTTTAATTCATTTTCAGAAGTCGGTGTTTAAACAGCAGTACCATTGCCTCTTGGGTGGGAAAATTCTGAGACATGCATTCTGCAATATGCCCCAGAGTTTCTCTGTGTGTTATGCTCCCACATTACACTACTGTGGAAGCAGACTGAAGAGAGCACATTCTATTGGCCTCCTTCTCTTCTTTAATATCACTTCCTCACTCCTCTTATCATGACCCTGAACCCTCCAAAAATGCATTTAAATCTTTGTCTTAGGATCTAATTCTGTGGCAACCTAAGTCACAGACTAAACAACAGCAGCAGCTTTTCATTGAGTTTCATGTATACAAGGTTTCATTCTAAATATTAGAAATTCAGTAATGAATGAGATACTGATATCATTTGGCTGTGTCCTCACCCATACCTCATGTTGAATTGAAATAATATCCATGTATCAAGGGCAGGGCCAGGTGGAGATAATTGAATTATGGGGGCAGTTTTCCCCATACTGTTCTTATGGTAGTGAATAAGTCTCACAAGATCTGATGGTTTTATACGTGGGAATTCCCCTGTACAATCTGTCTTGCCTGCCACCATGTAAGACATGCCTTTGCAGTTCCTTTGCCTTTCACCATGATTGTGAAGCTTTCCTAGCCATGTGGAACAGTGAGTTTATTAAACCTCTTTCCTTCATAAATTACCCAGTCTTACTTATGTCTTTATTAGCTGCATGAGAATAGACTAATACAGATACTCATTGACCGAGCTCACAGTGTAATTTAGTATTATTGTAGTCCTTGATTTTATTAAAACACTAAAATTTTAGAGATGAATGGATCATACCACATTCCTATAAGAATGTTACATGCTGACCTCAAGGATCTAAACTGACAGGTGTTAGGTAACCAATAGTGTCACATAAAAACCTAGTGTTCAAAGAATGATGTGAATCTAGCAACTGCTTTCTTGTTCTAGATTTGCTGGAGAAAACACCAGCCTGAAACAAACCAACAGAAGATATACGGATGAGAAACAAGGTTTTATGTAATGGAAGAGTGAGTGCAACAGTTGTGTGGCTTAGAGAAAAGTGAGTGTACGCTTTGTTTTCTTTGTCATGACCCATTAAATTATATCCCATGCCCAGAAACAGAGCAGTACCATGGTGACATAGACCCATAACTGGAGTTGTAGGCATGTGAGAGGAGGCTGTCACTTGACAGAACTGAGTCCTCAACACAGTGCTTGAACTTGTAGATCCAGCACTCTAGCTGCATTTTCAGTGGTTCAAGTTCAAACATAGGTGCACATTTCCACACCACAGCCTGTCATGCTTACTTATAAACAATTCTCAAAACCTCCAACTGCTTCCCTTTTTTCAACAGTCTAAAGATGCAGACGAAGGGAACTGGGAGGATCATAAAACACTATGGAAAATTCCAGGAGCCTCCATTCCTGACCAGTCTGGAAAATCAGGTTCCTGCCCCGGCCCCTTGCCTTCACTCTTTGACATCTCTTTCCACTGTGAAGAATTCAGGAAGGAAAGACACTTGTGCTTGTTTAAGGCAAGAATTGAGCAACAAAGAAAACTATAAAATATGAAAAGAAGTCTAACCAAAATCTCAATTACCCTGATTTAATCAGTACACATTGTATGCATGTCTCGAAGTATCACCTGTGTCCCATAAATATGTATAATTTTAGGTATCAATTTTTTAAAAAGAAAAAAAAGAAAAGTTAAATTTAGTTAAATTTGAGCAAAAAAAAAAAATAAATAAAGGTGAAAAACTCCCCAAGGCTGAGGAGGAATTCAGGCCATCCCTATTTCCTTTATTCACAGAACCAGTTTCACAAGAAACAAGAGCTTTCTTTACCATCTCCCCCTACTCAACAAATCCTGTATTTTTCTTCCCTTTATAAAAGTCTGATCAGCTACACAGACAGAATTACCATAAAGAGACAATAAAATGTTTAAATATTTCTTTGGTTTCAAGGTCTGACAAAAAGAAGCAGTCCCAGAAAGTGTATATAATCGTCTTCATATGACTTCTCAGGGTATAAGAAAGCCCTGGGCCGGGGCCAAAATAAGAAGTGTTGAGCTACCCAAAAATGACTTGGCTAGTCAGGAGGGTAAGAAAGTCTGGGATTAAAGCAGTTTTCATAAAGTGTTCATTGGCTCAGTTAGAATAGTTGCCTTCCTGTTGGCAAAGAAGTCATAAGGGAAACAACATGTGAAGACCCTGCTGTTTCTCCCACCCATGACTGTTTTTCTTTTGATTCGTTTATTATGTAAGAACAGCAGAACTCTCCAGATGGGAACAAGGGACAGAGTCTAGACATCATTTATTGGCCACTGAATAGTGGAAACAAGTCTGCAACATCGACTATTTTTCTCCTTTTGGACTCCCCCCCGCCCCCCCACAATTTACCACTTGTTTTACATTGCACACTCTGAAAAGTTAAATGATCCTGACACTTAGAATTACTCAAAAGCTAGAAAGATATTCCCAGTGGTGTCACGAACGGCTGCTCCCTTTTGCTGAGACAGCTACTTGAGCCAGTTGCTCCATCAGAAAGGCCTGCGATTGCTATCATGTCTGTGGTGTGTTTTCCTGCTACTCCTAGAAGGTCGCTTGCGAATGAGTAGTAAATTAAGCAGCAGTTGATCACAGTACACACAAGGGCAGCTTTTTCCCCCACTGGCAATGTTACTGAAAGACTACTCCAGTCTTCAACTCGTTTTACTTCTTCTATGTCGTAAAACTTTACCAAATGTTCACTCAGAGCCAGGAGATAAGGTAAACCAGAGAAATACCGTTAGCAATACAAAGCCACTTCAATGAATCTATATTCAGGTTAGCAAGTTAGCAGTATCAGGTCGCTTCTGTGTGACCTGGCTGCTGCTTACTGCTCTGCCCTCGTATCTCAGCACTTGTTCTCATAGTCTACCCTGCCACTCCAGGCTCCCCCAATCCCTCTGATGCTCATGCTGCTTCGTGCTGCCAGCCTGGGACGCAGGCTGCTCTTCATGTCCGTGGTGGTCTTCCTTGGCTCTTCATTTGACAAATGTCTATGAATCCTTCAGGTCTTGGCTTAGAGGACACCTCAACAGGAATCCTTTCCAGAGCCCAAGACTGGCCTCAGTGCTGCTCCAATGTGTTCTCCCATAGAGCACGGCGTTTCTCACACTGTATCATAGAGGCTGAGGCTCAGAGAGCAGGGATTGTACCAATCACTGTATCTCTGGGACATGCTGTCATGTCTGGTTCAGAGTAGATGTACAAGACGTGTTTATTGAATGAGTGAATGAATGAATGATCAGACTAGCGCTATGAAGGAATTGTTTTTCAATGTCTGTTTACCCTAAATGCTTATCTAAGTAGTGTTATGGAATTGTGTATAGTTCCTCTGGTGTTAGAAATCGTTTCATTATAAAGATTTGTGTGACTATTTCCAAAATGGTAGTTGGCAATAGGGTAATGAAACAAGAAGTTTCTGTGGTTAAATACGTTTGTGAAACTCTGGAGTAAACAAAATGAAATAGATTTCTTTATTGCAGAAAGTCTCAGAACCTTCAAAATACTCAAATGAAATCTAAGTCTACGAAAGATTGCTGTGTGAAGCATTGTCTAAGCTTGTGTGGGCAAAAGAATGCTTTCATAACATACACATCCGGCCAGTACTTCTCAGGGGCTGTGTGTACTGCCCTGGGCACTGCTCACAGCCCAGAGGAGAAACAGTGAGTGGATGGAGTCTCCGTCCTCAAAAAAACTGGCTGTCCAGTCAGGACAAACAGACAATAAACAGCCAAGCACATAATCAAAGGATCAAATGCAAACAGGAGTTTAAAAATCCTTCAATCAGTGCTGCTAAGAGAGTAAAATAATTAGTGAAATCATGATTGGAAGGAGTGGAAGAGTGATTGGGGAAGGTTCATGCAACAGGTACATAAAGGTGAGTAGGAGCTGGTCTCAGTAGCTCACGCCTGTAATCCGAACACTTTGAGAGGCTGAGGTGGGAGGATCACTTGAGGCCAGGATACCAGACCAGCCTGTGCACCATACAGCTAAACTCCATCTCTACACAAAAATTTGCTTTTTAATTATCCGGGCACGGTGGCATACACCTGTAGTTCCAGTTACTTGGGAGGCGGAGACAGGAAGATTGCTTGAGTTCAGAAGTTCAATGTTGTGGGGAGTTATGATCACATCATTGCACTTTAGCTTGGATGACAGAGTGAGACTAAAAAAGAAAAGAAAAGAAAAATGATGAGACAGAGTCCTTAATGCAAAGATCTGAACAAAAAGTGTCCCAGGAATAGGGAGGAGCAGGTGTAATGGCCTTGCTGTAGAACAAGCTCAGTGTATCCCAGAACAAAAGAGGAAGTTGAGAGAGGATGGAGGCTGAGGAACAAAAGGAAGTTGTGGTGGGAGGTAAGAGCTCAGAGTCAAGGCAGGCCAGGTAGTACAGGGCCATGTGGTTCCAAATTCAATATTGATTAAAACAGGAAGCCATTAAAGAATCTCAAGCTGGTGTTGGCAGGCGGGGGATATGGGGGTGATCTTTTTAAAAAACTCTTCAGGTGGAAGAGTTTCTCAGTTAATTGCCTAGAATATTTGTAGATATGCTGCTATATAATTTGCCAATAAATAAAATTGTACCCTTCTATTTTTAAATTTTCAGTTATTTAACTTTACTCTCTTATCAGATTGTCTGGTACCTTCTTTTGTCATCTTAAAATTTATAGCTAAATGATTAAGAGAAATTTCAATTAATGAAATACAAACAAAAGTGGCAATGAAATCAACAGAAATTATTCCGACATCAAGAAACTAATTGTGGCAGTGACAACAACAAAAATTCAGATCATACAAAAGCTGTAAGTCATTTAGAGGAAGAGACACATTGCAAAAAGAAATAATAAATAACTTTTTGGACTGTACCAATGACTAAAGAGAGTAAATTGCATGAACACATTGGGAAAAGATGTAAGTTTCTCCCTGACCTTCACAAATACAGTGAAAACTCAAAATACACCACTTCCATGAGTGAATGGGTGTCGTCAGTTCAAAGGGTATGTAAGATTAGTCATGGACCAAGAATGCTTGAAATGACTTGAACTCTTACAGCTCATATATGAAAGGGACTCAATAGAGGATTATCCAAATTCGACAATCCTAAAAATTTCCATGTTACCAGAGATGGGTTGTGAAGTTAAAGGTAACTTTTCCAAATTATTTCAACCAACGATACTGGAAAAAAGGCTGATTTTTTTTTTCTATTTTCCCTACAGAACCTAGTTTTACAAAATTTTTGTTATATGTTAAGGCAAAGTATAAGTACCTCCCCCAATCCCTAAAAAAAATAGGAGAAAAAATGTTATCAAGTTGTGTTAGGACATAAAGAAATCTTATTTTTCTGGATTTTATGTTGATAGTCTTTGTTTTTTAAAAGTGTATACATTGTTGTTTCTCTCTCTCTAAACACATATTTGCTTGGGTACTAATTATATGTTTCTAAGTTTATACTGTGTTTCTTAAAGAGAAGACTGCCAAACTGGGTCTCTGCCTGCATGGAGGTATGAGACAGTCAAGAAACATGAAGAACTGGATATGCATGAAAGGTGGGTGACCAGAGATGAATAACGGACACAAAGGGAAACAGGAAGGATGAAACAAAAAGTCCAAACTATTAAAACTGCTGGGCAGGGTTGTGCAAACCTATAATCCCAGCTATTCAGGAGGCTGAGGTGGGAGGATCCCAGACAAGCCTGACCGACATAGTGAGGATCCATCTCAAGAAACAGTAATAAAATAAAAATAAATTGAAATATCCTTTTCAAGATCTAAAAGTTACATCTAAATTAAGGATGTAAACCTGTTCCTGTTAAGGAACAGTTCAGAGAAGACAACATAGCTCTGGAGGGTGAGCAGGCTATTTGAAAATAGTCTGGAATAAAGACCAGCCACATTTCCCCATGAGGCAGAAACTTTAACTTTTCTAGACATTGTGATATTAACTTTCCTTTATAGTCTCCACATAATGTATCAGGAGAATAGTACCAATCTTATCAATTAAGAGGACATATAATACTCTAAAAGCATTTATTAAAATTTAATTAATAGCATTTAGTACATTTAATTTAATGTAATAAAACATGATAATGTGGAAAGTTATTGCCCGGGTTTTTAAAATTTTTGTCATTTTCCCTGAAAAAATATTAAAGACCAAAGTAATGCCTACATACGCAGAGTAGAATTAAAAGTTTCTAACAGAAAAACTTAAAAGGCGTTGCTGAGGATTCAAAGGTAGAGACTATGATCATATTTTAAAATTTACATTTACTTATTTTTGAGTAAAAATAATATATTTACGTGTTTCACAAATCAATGAGAATAAAACGTTTGATGGTGACACTCTCTGTCCTGTCCTTGCCTCCCAGTTGCCAGTTCTCCTCTCCAGAGGAAATGAATGTTATGAGTTTTTTACAAACCATCCCAAAGATAGTCTCTTCATTCTAGAAATGTATATACATCCATGCCTGCTTTTGCACAAATGCTCAAAATGTTCTGCACCTTGCTTTTTTCACCAAACAGCACAAAATAAATAATTTTCACCAGTGTCTGAAAGTCCAGTATTTGTAATGAATGCAGACTTGTACACAAAATTAAGAAAACAAGTTTCCGATTCAGAGAGGTTTAGGCAGAACTAGATTTATTAAATATTAAAACATATTATAAAGCTATAATGATTAAAATTGGCACAAGAACTGTTAAAGAGATCAATGGAACAGACTAGCAAGTCCAGAAACATATCATTGCTGTTTTTAGCACATTTCTCATTTAATTTATTCCAAGATATTTTATCATTTGTATGTGATTGTAAATTAGGTCTTCTCTTGCTGTATAGATTCTGTATAAATTCTGCATATTCATTTTGAGTGCTCATAATTTGTGGAAGAGTTTCTCAGTTAATTGTCTAGAATATTTGTAGATATGCTGCTATACAATTTGCCAATAAATAAAATTGTACCCTTCTTTTTTTAAATTTTCAGTTTTTTAACTTTACTCTCTTGTCAGATTGCCTTGGCTTATAGTTCCAGAAAAGTGCTAAATATCAGTAACAGCAAACATCCTGGTCCTATCTCTTATTTTAATGGGAATGTTTCTAATATTTTTTCTAGCTAGTTATAATACTATTTTTAGCATTATTGTAAATATATTTTATCATGTTAATGAAGAATTCGCCTACACTTGCTTTATAACAAATTTTCTTTTTATTAATATTGGATATTGAATTCACTTATTCCTTTGTAATAACTGGGAAGATTAGCATATAAATGTTTATGCTTAAATTAATTAAAGTGGATGAGAATTAGTAGATTTATAAATATTAAACAGGCTTGCATTCCTGAAATAAACACATTGATCATGGTGCATTTTTTTTTCAATGTTATGGAATCCTATATGTTAACATTCTATTTGTTTTCACATTATTACTCACCCATTTTTAATCAGTGTTGGTTTTGTGGTCAGTGTGAAGAGGACTTCCTGGCAGGGTGCTTGGCCTCCCTGCTGCACTCAGGTGTCCCCAGGTGTAAGAAGGGAGTCCCTCCACACCTACAGAGACAGGATCACTGCCCTGGCCCCGGCCCTAGGCAGTAGCCCCTGGCATAACTCTTGTTCAATCCCTGACAGCTGGTGCCCCAGCCCACCTGGTGTTTTCAGTAGGATTCTCATTGAATCCAAGGAGAAATGGGCTGATCTGGGCTGCCTTCTGCCAGGCCTGAGTTCCCTTTCTTGTTAGATTAGACACCAGGATAAGACATACAACACCGGCTCTATGTTGTTCCTCACCCGGAGGGTCCCTCCTCAGTCCACCTTCCTCTTCCTTTTTTGGGATCCTTCTTGGGTTGTCTCTTGGGTTATTTCCAGCATTTTAAGTTGTATTTAGCAGGGAGGAGCAGAAAGAGAGGACTTATTCAGACCTCAAGTTCACAGTTAACTGAAAAGCTATTAGATGGAATGGCAACATTCATAATAGTGATGTCATTAATATCAATCTCAGTGACTGCAGATTTCAGGGAAAAAAAAAACTTCTTCCCCTACCCTATCAGTATATTTATTTTTAAAGTAGGCTGCCATTTTGTATCAACAGAATGATCAGAGATGTGCACAGCTTCCACTTGTTTCTAAACATTAGTGAATTGGGCTTCTTGTCTTTTTTTTTCCCCCTAACACCCCCGTGTCATCACAGTGAACACATTTAGCTTTTTTCCTTTCTAGTAAACAACTAAAGATTTTCTACTCCCTATTTCTTTTTCCCTTATATCTTTTCTGCTAGCATGATATCCCATAATAATTTTGATAATATGATGTCGCAATGGCCTCCTCATCTCTTGGAAGTTCTACAAACTCCATTAAGCTTATATGCCTACAAACACCAGATCCTTTGTAATAAGCTCTAATATGTAGGCTTCAGCAGTACACGCATGCTTTGATCCTTGAAATAATTGGGCCACCAGTGGCAATCTGGGCATATTTTGGTACAATTTTTGAGCCATGTAGAAGAGCCACAACTACATACATTAGGGTGATATGTGTGAAGACAAGTGGTTTCCTTGTTTCTTGGGGCTGATCCAATTTCTCAGTTTGGCTAACTTAGTCTGATCCAATAATTCAAATATTTCCTTAGGGAAATTCTTGGTGTTCCCTATCTTCTGCTCCTCTCCAAGGCAACTTCTAGGCCTTTTAGGTGAGCCTGTTGCAGTCTGGCTGTGGTGTGAGTGCCAGAGAGCAAGGCCCTACAGATGCATGGCATTCTGCAATCTCCTCTGTGGGCTGGGGGGGATGCCCGTCTCCCTGAACCCACAGCACTGCGGTATGCCTAACTCCACGGCCATCCAGGCATCACGATGGTGCTTCTTTCCAAAATCCTTGGTCTCAGCCACTCCCCTAACCCTGAATAAGGCAAACTGCAGCTTTGCTCTCAAGCCTAGGATTTTTCACTCTATCATTTTCTGCACACCACACACAGGCTGTGGAACCAGGAAACTGCCCCAGTCCTGTCTGTTTTGCCTCCTCCTTCCACCAACTGTGCATCATGCTGGATGCCACGTGAGCCCAGCTTCTCCTGGGAGGAGCAACCTTACAGCTATAGCATTTCCCCTAGAATGTCTATTGGCTTTTGTCTAACCTCTAGCTGCAAACTTCCCCACTCCCAATGCCATGCTGCGATTCTGTCCACGAAAAGAGAGGTCAGGCTACACATCGACTTTTCTGCTTTAACACTTTCTTTTTTCTTTCTTTCATCAGCTTCCCAGCCAGGAAAATGAGGGACTTTTCTTTCTCCTTGTGTTTCCTCAATCTCATACTCCCTCCCTTCTTCATATGGAATTCATTCTCTGGGACTCACTCTTCTGTCGGGGCAAGTCCCCCTATCAGTAAAGCAGTACAAATCAGTGATTTTCAAAGTATTATACCTGTAATACACACAGGCACTTACTGGCCTATTTCGTCCTCTCTGTTCAAGGCATACTCTTCATCACACCTCGCTCACTAGAGAATGCTATCAGCAAAAATCTTCAGCTCATGTAATATTCAAATTGGGGCGGATGAAGGTGCATGTGTGCATTTCAACTTTAAGAGCACTGAGAATTACTAACCAGATAAAATTAGCAACATCGGGTCTAGTAATAATACCACTGTCATTTCCTGCCAGAGGAACACTGGAGGCGTGTTCAAACACTTAGCACTATTTAGTATCCAGTTTTCATGAAGTATTTTACTGTCATCCCTAATTAATTCTACCTTTCAACAAGAAGCTCAGGATTGGCTGCTTTTGTTATTCTACTCTTATATGTCAGGGAACTGAAGCAGAGGTTAATTAAATGACTTACTCTTGTACCTGTAGGCTACGTTGGCAAGGCCATGTCTTAACAGGGTTGCTGGCACAGATGCCCCAACAGACAGAAATTTAAGTAACCCTATTCCAGCAGGGGGCACCAGCTACATTACAAATTTGGGTACACCCTAGTATTGTGCTGGTTCAAAATCTTACAAGATGGTATACTCAAGAAAAAAAATAGACTCCAAATGTCGTGAAGGTGACACCTTTCTCTAACATCCCCCACACTGAATAGAGTTCTTGGGTTTTAGACAGACTTTAACAAATCAAGAGTCACCTCCCTAGCATGTTTTAAAGAGTTCAAGATAGGAGTCTTAGTCCCAAAGTTCAACCCATGATGATTCCTAGAATCTTATCATCACAGTTATACTTTTATTCCTTTTGGTCTTAAGAACTTGAAGGCCTCACTTTTAAAAGCCTGCAGTCAAAATCTCTGGGAAAGGCAACTCCTTTAGTGAAACTGCTGCTGTCAGTGCTTAGGGAATTGCAGAAGTGCAAAGCATAAGAAGAAAGAGTGTGTGGTTACAGGATGGGCAAGATGGTCTCCAGGAAGGTGACGCAGGGACACCACCAACCAACTAACACCCTGTGTCATGTGCTTGCATTGAGGTATGTCTTCTAGGTTTAGTGAGTTCTAAACTCTTGCCTCTTTATGTCTTTAGGTGAAACGGTTTAAGAAAAAGAGCTTAGGCAGAATTTAGTTCTAAGTTTGGGTCCATTGTGAGCCACAGGAAGCACTGTAAAATTTTCATTGAAAGGAAAGGGCGTTCAAACAGCGGGGAAAGTTCCCTTTAATTTTGCATATCTGTTCGCCTAAACAGATAAAATGAACTCCTCCAGTGTCAAAAGGCAATGCCTGATAAGTAATATAATATGAGTACAAATTATTTGAAGATCTTATTAAAATGCAGATTCTGCCTTTGTAGGCCTAGGAAGGGGTCTGAGATTCCTCATTTCTCACCAGCTCCCAGGTGTGACCACTGTTGTTTGTCACCATGGAACATGTACTGAGTAGCAAGAAGCTAGATGACAAACAGGAACCATCTTCCTCAGCTTTCAGAAACAGATTGTGCAGAAAGCATTCTAAGAGTCATCAAGATACCCTCTCCCTCTCCGCATCAAAAAGGCCATTTCAAAAAGGGATGTCATGGAAGCAAAATGTGTAAAACTCCAAGTGAAATACGATGTCCAGTGAAGAAGTTACCGCTGGTTCTTCTAGGAAATGAGGAAAGCACAAAAGTCCCTAGAGACATAAAGATACTCTGCCTTTTAAACTTTCTATATTCTTTGCAGTAAGATCAAGAGGTAAAAGTTGAGACCTCTACTTCTTTGGGGGGATTGTTTTTAACTTAGAAAACAATACAGCAGTTGTCCAGCATTTTGTTTTAAAGGTGTGCTAATAGAAATAGCCCCCAAGTACTGCATTGTATCAAATCGATACAAGGTCTATATTTAAATTTTGATGCTTGACTAATTCCTCATAAAAATGGAATTGATATATTATTGGTCTAGGGACAGGTGAGGGGGAGGAGGGGAGAAAAATGCTCTGGATGGGGAAGAGGAAGAAAATATATTTATTAAGTGACATATACAGCATGTTAGGCAAAGTATTAAACTTGGTGTTCCTAATGATCCAATGAGTAAATGATACTGGCTTCACTTTACAAGAAAAGAAACTGAGATTTAAGGAATGTAATCACCTAGTTCACGTTTGCACCACTGTTGGAAGCTGTAAAGCCTGCTCCAGCCAAGCTCTTCAGATTTTACTTCCTGTGCTCTTCTCATCCTACCAAAAACCTTTCCTCGGAAACCAGCAGTTACAAACTTTCAGGCTGCTCCCTCTTAACCAGACCAGACAATTCACAGGGCATTTGCCATTGTTTAGACTCTATTTCAAGAATTCTTATAATGATTTATATGTATTTTCATGCATTTCAAACACAACCCGATGTTTTTCCTGTTCTTTTTTTTTTGTATCATTAGACCAAGTTTAACAATAAATATATATACTTAATACACAATGTGTTCAATATATTTCAGTGCTTACGCTAAACTAAGTACAATGGTAGGTGCTCATAATACGAGATAGGTGAGAAATATTAACCCTGATCATCAAAAGGGAATTCCTAATAGCCTACAATGATGGCAAAAGGAAGGGCTTTCTTTCATCCTACCCCTAAACATGTGTTGTCTCTCCTCATCCATTCCAGGTTATGGCCCAAGGAGAGACAAGACGCTATGCGCTCCAAGAATATGGTGTGGTTAGCAAGTGGAAGGGCATCCCAGCTCAATATTCCCTAAGAAAACATTCCTCAAACACTGGGGTGCACTAGTCTCACCCTATTAAAACATAGATCCCTAGGCCCACCCCTGGAGTTTCTGATTGAGTGGATCTTGAGTGAAGCCCAAGAACCTGCATTTCAAAGGAGCTCCTAGTGATGCAGAAACTGCTGGTCTGGGGACCACAGTGAGAGCCATAGCTGGTTGGCCAGGTGGCTCCATGGATGAGATGGAGTTTTGTGGATCTCAAGACATATGAATGCATTAGAAGAACAATGTAAAAATCTGGATCTTAAAGACAGTGGCCCAGAAAGAACTCAACTTAAGCCACTCTGCATGCTATTGTGTTTGAAGACGTTATTATTGTAATACATTGTAATGGAAAACAAGGAAAGCAAAATTAGAAATCTTCTCTGGTGTCATTTTCTATATTTTAACTGTTGATAACAAAGAAAGGCAAAAATATATGTTATATAATACACACATATACACACACACACACACCCATGCACACACACAAATCTAAGAAAAGAAACATACATATATTTGGAAGGAGTTGAAGCTTTTCATTTTCCACGTGAAAAATTGAGGATATTTTTCTCCAGTTTGATTGCTAGCCATCAACTAATTTCTCACTATCCTCATACAGTGCAAAAATAACATGGAGATTTTTTTAAAATTATACTTTAAGTTCTGGGATACATGTGCAAAGCATGCAGGTTTGTTATACAGGTATACACATCCCATGGTGGTTTGCTGCACCCATCAACCCATCATCTACATTAGGTATTTCTCCTAATGCTATTCCTCCCCTAGCCCCCCATCCCCCAAGAGGCCCTGGTGTGTGACGTTCCCTTCCCTGTGTCCATGTGTTCTCATTGTTCAACTCCCACTTATGAGTGAGAACATGCAGTGTTTATTTTTCTGTTCCTGTGCTAGCTTGCTGAAAATGATGGTTTTCGGCTTCATCCACGTCCTTACAAAGGACATAAACTCATCCTTTTTATGGCTGCATGGTATTCCATGGTGTATATGTGTCACATTTTCTTTATCCAGTCTATCACTATTGGGCATTTGGATTGGTTCCAAGTCTTTGCTATTGTGAACAGTGCTGCAATAAACCTACGTGTGCATGTATCTTTATAGTAGAATGATTCATAATCCTTTGGTATATGCCCAGTAATGGGATTGCTGGGTCAAATGGTATTTCTGGTCCTAGATCCTTGAGGAATCCCCACGCTGTCTTCCACAATGGTTGAGCTAATTTACACTCCCACCAACAGTGTAAAAGTGTTCCTATTTCTCCACATTCTCTCCAGCATCTGTTGTCTCCTGACTTTTTAATGATCGCCATTCTAACCAGCATGAGGTGGCATCTCATTGTGGTTTTGCATTTCTCTAATGATCAGTGATTATGAGCTTATTTTCATACGTTTGTTGGTTGCATAAATGTCTTTTTTTGAGAAGTGTCTGTTCATATCCTTTGCCCACTTTTTGATGGGGTTTTTTTTTCTTGTAAATTTGTTTAAGTTCTTTGGAGATCCTGGATATTAGCCCTTTGTCAGATGAATAGGTTGCCAAAATTTACTCCCATTCTGTAGGTTGACCATTCACTCTGATGATAGTTTCTTTTGCTGTGAAGAAGCTCTTTAGTTTAATTAGATCCTATTTGTCAATTTTGGCTTTTACTGCCATTGCTTTTGGTGTTCTAATCATAAAATCTTTGCCCATGCCTATGTCCTGAATGGTATTGCCTAGATTTCCTTTTAGGGTTTTTATGGTTTTAGGTCTTAGGTTTAAGTCTTTAGTACATCTTGAGTTAATTTTTGTATAAGATGTAAGAAAGGGGTCCAGTTTCAGTTTTCTGCATATGGCTAGCTAGTTTTCCCAACACCATTTATTAAACAGGGAATCCTTTCCCCATTGCTTGTTTTTGTCAGATTTGTCAAAGATCAGATGGTTGTAGATGTGTGGCATTA